>JADRCD010213876.1:25520-42592 GCA_019843815.1 Montemys delectorum
AAAAAAAAAAAAAAAAAAAAAAAAAAAAAAAAAAAAAGAAAAGAAGTAGTTTTGGTCATATATTTATTGTGTACTGAGCATATTCCCTGGCCCTGTTCCTACCAAAAACAAAGACAAAAACCAAAAACAATCCCCCGCTTTTCGATGTAGGGTCTCATTTGTAACTCCCCTCCATTGGTTATATACCACTATCCTTTGTGTGTGTGCATAGACAAATCTGAATGTTTTTATCTGCCCATGTCTTGTTTCCTGGAACATTCTGAAAGATGATTCTAGATTCAGCGACCACAGAATTAAAAGCAAAGCTGTGTGTAGATGGCTCCATTGAATCCTTTTCCTTGTTTGTTGTGAAGCACATCAAAATAGTTAGGGAGGACGCATGGGGGAGATGGTGCAACTTGTTATGTTTTCTCATCTTCAAGAACTTACTGTGCTGGGCAGGGCAATTCACTCGTGTCACCTGGTTCTCAGGAAGCTGAGGCAAGGGGATTATGGTAAATTCAAGGACAGCCTGGACTGCAGAATGAGACCCTATCTTAAAAGACAAACATACACACACTTGCGCGCACACACACATACACACACACACACACAAACAGACACACACATACACAAACAGACACACACATACACACACACACACACACACACACACACACACACACACACATATGAGCCCCACCAACACTACCTACTGTGTTCACAAGGAAAGGATATTTCAAGTCTGTGAAGCTTTCTTTTGGTTTTGGTTCATTATAATTCCTCCCTCGATGTGTTTAGAAACTATTCAGGGAAAAATGCAAACAACTCAACTCTAAAATTAGTTAGGTGCCCTTGGAAAACACCACAGATCAGAAGAACGGAATGAGTCATCTAAAAAAGGAAGAAAAGAATACAGCTCAGTTGATAGAGTGCCTGTCCATGTCTGTGTGTGTCTAGCACACAGGAAGTCCTGCATTCTGCATCCAGCACTGCATTAACTGGGTATGGTAGCACTCACCTGTAATCTTGGAACTTGATCAGTCAAGGCAAAGTCATAATATGTTCATGCTCATCTTCCAGTAGCTTGAGGCCAGCCTGGACTATATGATACCTTGCCCCTAAAACGGAATTTTAGAGCCAGGTATGATGGCGTATGCCTCAAATTCAGAATAAGTTTGATGCCAGCTTTGACTCTACAAGATCCTGTCTCAAAAAATAAAAGTAATTAATAAGTCATATAAAAACAGTAACATTACATACAAACTACAAAAGCTCACTGCAAATACTTGCCATGTTTATTATAACAGTTTCTAGATAGAGATTACTTTTTGATCCAATGATTTTTTTTTTTTTGTTTTTGTTTTCGATTTTTGGGTTTGTTGTTGTAGTTGGTTTGTTTCTTTAGTTGCTTGTATTTTTTTTTTAAATGAGAATGGGAACTCCCAGGAATCTTCCTGTCCAAGCTTCCCAAGTACTAGGATTAGAGATGCGCCCCAGCTGCAAAGCCAGTGACTATGAAGGGTTTTAGAAATTCTGTGCATAGAATGTTTTAAAATGAGCCACTCTGGTCCTATAGCCCGCTTTCCCATTAAACCTGGGATTTCTACCACTGAGAGTTACTGTATGGGCAAGTCCTCATTTTATAGCATTCCCCAGGAACATCCATCATTTCTTGGAAGTCTTCCTTTCTGAGTAGCATCTCCAAACAGATGCTTAGAAGTGAATACTCAGTGATATAAAGAACGTAAGTGCAAAGGATTCGAAGCCTAAGAAAGTGCAGTCCTAGAATTACTATGATGTGCCTTGGACTGGCTCCTTGTTTGGTTGGCTTTGGACCATTTGTTTGTTTGTTTGTTTTTGAGACAGGGTTTTTCTTTGTAGACATAGCTGTTCCAGAACTCACTCTGGAGACCAGGTTGGCCTGAAACTCAAAAGAGATCCACTTTTCTCTGCCATCCAACAGTACTGAGATTGAAGGCATGTGTACCACCACCAGCTTTGGACAGTTTATTAGAACAGGCAATGTCCAGGAAAGTCAGCATAATTTCAAATGGACTAAAATGATAACTTTTATAAGCAGACATTTTACATTGGGGAAAAAAAATAGGGATTCTAGACCTTACAGATGAAGTGCCAATATTACTCAATAGAATATAGTATCTAATGAGCATGGGTGATTGAATTCATAACTTGCACTAAAGCTTCTAAGTTCCTAATAATATTGCAAGAATTGGTAGTAGTGGTTCTAGTTTTTAAAAGACAGTCTCATAACCTAGTTTGGCCTCCAATTTGTCAATTGGCCAAAGCTCGTCTTGAGTTCTTTATCCTCCTGCCTCACTCTCTCACTTACTGGTATTATAAGCTTGAACCACCACTCCCTGCTCCAATTTTTATTATTAAAGGGCTCTGGGGACAGAAGCCCCTGGGTTTGTGTGGCAAGCACCTTTACCTCCTAAGCCATCCCGACAGTCCTGGATAGTGTTCTGTGAGGTTAATACAATATTGAGTGTTGGGGACCAAATACTATGTAATGTCATTTTGTAGCTTTCCTGATAATGAGAACTAATTGAATTTTTACACAAATACATTAAGTAGCTTTGTATGCCTTGCTTCTCCTGAATAAGACTACTTTAGGTTTTACCTTGTATTTGTTTGTTTGTTTGCTTGCTTGCTTGCTTTGTTTTGTTTTACAGACATGCTCTCATATATCCTAGGATGGCTTCAAACTCAATACTTAACTGAACAGCTTCCTGCTTCTCCTTCCTGGGATTACTGCCACACCCACATCAGGTTTCTGTGTTACTGGAGATGGAACCCACAGCATGCAAGAAAAGCTCTGCCAACTAAGCTACATCTTCATGCACATCGATGGAGATAGGGTGTGTGTGTGTGTGTGTGTGTGTGTGTGTGTATGTGTGTTTAATCACTGAGTGACTTTCTCATTCTCACTACTTAGAGTATACTCAATTCAAATCGAATACACATAATGGGATCCAACCCAAGATTCCCTCGTCTTTGCTTTTGTGTCTTGACTAGAATCGGGGCTTCCACATATCTACAACTGCCCCGCTTTCTCCAAACAAGATCCACTGTCTGGTGGTGCAGTGAAGAATGCACGTCCACAGGATGCTGTACTCAGAGGTGGGCAAGAAGATGGACCTCCTGTCCCCAGTGAGCCACCATATGCTCTGATGTCGTGAGTCACCCTGTGCTTGGAGATAAGTCCGAAAGCAGAGCCTTATCATCCACTGAAGTAAAATGGACACGCTTTTCCATTATGCCTGGCTCTCTAACGAAAGCCTGAGGAAGTGAGTGGAGCATGAAGTCACCCCTTCCGCCCCAGCAGACAGATGGACACAGACATTCGCATTTGTTCCCGGCCCTTTGTCTTCTGAGCACTTTTGGCATTTCCTTCAGGAAGCTGGAGGTTATGACCTAAGGTTTCCTTAGCGAACACACTCTGTTTCCCACAGTTAACCTTACCCAGAAATGACATCTACTCTAGTAGGTGAGGTTTATCTTCATGTCCCAACTGTGTCCTGTCCTGTGCAAATTCAATGACAGTTGAAAACACGAACTCTGACTTAACCTTCGGTAAAGATGGCAGTAACTCTGAGTTGACTGTTAGAACGTCATGCTATATGCCTTTGTTTCAACGTTGCTTTCCTTTTGGCAGGACCAGTTAAATGGGCAAGGACCGAGAAAGGTTTAAAAGCTGCGTTTGGGAGGAGGGGGTGAGCATCCACCCTACATTCCACTTGTTTTGTGTTATAATTGATATTGCACGGTCCCATAGAGTTCTCCTAAGAACCCAAGGTAATGCCCTAGAAAATGGGATGACTTAGAGGCTGGAGATGGAGCTCAGTGGGTAAAGTGCTGGCCTAGCATGCGTAAGGACCTGGTTTCGATCCCCAGCCTCTCGTAAACCTGGGCCCAACATTGAAGAAGAGGAGGATGAGGAAGCAGGAGGATCGGAAGTCCACAGTCCTCTTCTGAGCAAGCATGAAGCAAGTCTAGAACACATGAGACCTTGTCTTAAGAATAGACAAACTAAAACATCACAAAGCACTGACCAAATTAACGCTACCTCCCATTCACCATGTTTTTCTCTTTCCCACTATGTTGATAAAGGCCAAGTATGTATGCTTATGCTGCTGTGTCGTCTGAACTGATCATTTTATTCATAATTTAAAATAGATTTAAGACTCCACCGCTGAACTGCAGAAGGCTGTATTTTAGGGAGGAATTAGCACACTTGGTTTTGTTCGGCCTCAGTGCACTTCAAAATCGAACTAGTTGCATTCATTTGCTGTGGCCTTTAGAAGGCTGATGGGTTTTCTTGTATTCTCCACGTGTCTCTAATGCTAATTTATTGAAGTTTCTCTTCCTGAAAAAGCTAGAGTGGTTTCTAAACAAACCACATTTTTTTTTCCATACTTTAGTTTATCAAGGTAAAAGCTTTGAACTTTTTAACTTTTTTAAACTGGGCCTTACCTTTAATTCCAAGCCACATAAGCAAGAGATATCTCAGTGAATGATTTAAAAAAAACAAAACAAACAAACAAACAAAAAAACAAAGTTCTCTTCACAAAAGAATCTTTAAAAAAATCAGTTTATTAATGTTTAAAAGTTGATAAAGCTATGTGCAAAATGATCAACAAAAGTCAGGAACCTATTAAATACTATTTTTTTTAAAAAAAGACATTTCTTGGTTTAATTGCACTGAAAACCATACTAAAGAGACAGTAATATATTTTTATTCTCTGTAACTTTTACACACCATCAATACCTAATGACAGCCGAAATAAAGAATTCCTGATGCTCCCTGTCAGTTAAAGTAATGCTTTTTTTGGGGGGGGGGGGGTACAATAGGATGGCACTTTCTTAAGAACTACACATTCAATGGTGTTAACATGAGTTAGGAAGAAATTCAATAAGATGACCTCAAAGAAACAAATACATTCGAAAATCAGAAACTGTTCTTTAAGCAAAATACAACTATCCCCCAGTTGCTTGAAATGGATCACATAACCCTCTGAAATCATCAGTAAAAGTGCCAAAAATGCTGTATGGGTTAGAGATAGACATCAAGAAACAGCTCTTGGTTTGTACAACTGAACGCTCACATTTCACCTCATTCTGTCATTTTCTTTGTTTTTGTTTTTCCCATATCACCTAAGATTCTGGCCAATATAATTCAAATAAAGTAGACTCCGTCCGTTATTCATACTACAAACCCATGTGCATTGTGGTTGTAATAGGAATAAGGAACGTGTGAGGAATAAGGAACACACAACACATTTTCATCTTAAAGACGCCCTACCAAATCCCCAACAACAACGACCCAGCTTACATGGAAACTTTGGCCTCAGCAAATAGCCTTCCCAGTCAACAGGCTGCTGGCTAGAGATGATCAAGAAATAGACCCCTCCACGACCTCCTTCTGATGAACAAAGGTCAGGTGGTTATGATATAAAAGTAAAAGAATAAAAAGAAGGGGCGGTAAGGAGAGAGAGGGTGAGAAAAAACGGAGGGTGGGGGCATGCACACCACCCAACCAAGCTAAAGGGCACATACTCACTGTGTCATTACAGTGAGCGTTCACGACAACACTTTTCTCTTGGGACCTCAGTCTTTGAGGAGGGGCCAGATGAGCCCTCTGGGAGCTTGACAATGCTAGACCTTTGGCTCAGTGCAAAATCAAAGCTCCGGGGTATTGGGGGGGGGGCAGGAAACCCACTGCAGGCCAGACCTGATCTCCACCCTTCCCAGTGAATTGTTCACAATTTCTACCTACCTACATCATGGTATCACCAAGCTGCACATTCTCCCTTCCCTCCCTCTCTCGGGCTCCCCGTTGCTCCTTCCTTGCAGCAGCGGAGAATGAGAGACATTTTTGAAATGCTGGAGTAGTGGGTGGTCAGGTCAGAATGCTTCCCTCTGTATCAACAGCTTCCGGCTTTAAGAAGAAGAATTAACGTTTCCAGAAGACATAATGGTCTCTGGGTTGTCCCCATCGTCTTTCTGGGGGTGGGAGGAGTTGTCTGATTTGCTACGGCTAAATTCCATGCCTGGGATAATGGGCCTCTTGAATTTGCCAGCAGAGTCTCCACTGGGGCATTTGCAACAAGATATGATCCGGATGAAGGCCCGGCGCATCTCCTTGTTAGTCAGAGTGTAGATGATGGGGTTGGTACCTGAGTTCAGCACTGCCAGAACCAGGAAGTACTCTGCTTTGTACAGGATGCCACAGGTCTTCGCCTTGCAGCCCACATCTAACAGTAGTAGGATGAAGAGAGGGGCCCAGCAGGCAATGAAGACACTCAGGACAATGATCACTGTCTTCAGCAGGGCCAGAGACTTCTCAGAACTGCGGCTGGCCTTGGAAATGTTCTTGCGGAAGGTCAGGCGGCGGCTTCGAGTCCTGACCAAGGAGTAGATCCTACAGTAGAGGATGACGATGGAAAGCAGGAGCAGAGTGAAGACGGTGGTGCAGAAAAGAATATAGTGCTTGTGGTAGAGCGGGAGCACGGTGGAGCAGCTGGCCAGCGAGCTGATGCAGTTCCAGCCCATGATGGGCAGACCACCCAGGATGAGGGAGATGACCCAGCAGGCGCTGATCAGCAGAAAGGAGCGCGAGCTGTTGCTCCCGTTGTGTAGTTTCATCTTCAGCATGGTGATATAGCGCTCAATGGCGATGGCAAGGAGGCTGAAGACCGATGCAGACAGAGCCACAAACATACTCCCTTCCCGCAGAAACCACTGGGCAGGCGTGAGCTTGTAGGTGGTGGCCCCAGACAACAGCAGGTTAGCTGTGTAAGCCACTCCTGCTAATAGGTCCGAGAGGGCTAGGTTCCCTATGAAATAGTACATGGGCCGGTGGAACTTCTTGGTTTTCCAAATAGTTAGCAAGACAAATATATTCTCTAGGATGATGAAGCAGCAGATGAGAATGAACACTACCGAAGTCAGTTTAATGCCATGGTCCTTCTCCACCCCGACGTTCAACTTGCCTGTGTAGTTGTAGTGCCGGACTATGATATCATAGTTGCCATAGTCAGAGACTGAGCTGCGGAGAGCCTTAACCACCGGGACGCTGGTGGACACCATAGCCGCTGCGCTGTGTCCCCAGGAGCCCGGGGTGGTACTTCTCCAGACAAACGCTAGAGGGCGAGGTTGAGCAGGCCTTCAGTTACAGCAAGGCCAGGTCAGCGAGCAATCCAAAGCTTTTTTTTTTATGGAGCTTTTCCTTGGCTGAAGAGGCTTCCGAGAAACAGCAGCCTTAAACAAGTTACAAAGAAAAGCGTCAGGGAAAATGCCCAGCACACTAGCATAATTCATTCTAGCCAAGGCATTGCTCCAACTTTGTTATTGGTTTGTTTTAAGGAAGCTTGGCCAAAGCACAGGGAGAGCTTTCAAACAAAACAAAACAAAACAAAACAAAACAAAAACTCAAATTATCGTTTCTAGTAACAAAACAAAACAAAAAAATAAATAAATAAACAAACCAAAGAGAAATGAAGTTACCCAGACTCTGAGTGGACAAAAACCTTCCCTTGGGTCACTAAATCCACCAAGATGAGAATGAGAAAGAGCCACCCATGGGGTTTTCGACACCATGCCATTTCCACTGGCATTGCCACGTTCAGTGTCCAGCCCTGAGATTCCTTCAAGCGATCACCAGGTCAGCTGCCTGCTCACCACCAGCCCAAGGATCTCTTCTCACAGAAGGCACCAACTGCCGATTCTGGGTGCAGGGCAGACATACATACCCCGACACACACACACACACACACACACACGCACACGCACACGCACACGCACACGCACACACACACACACACACGCACACACACGCACACTCAAAGAGACCAGCCCACTTTCTCATTACCATGCAGGAAAGTAGCTTTGTAGGTGGGTCATTTGACAAGTAAGCCCTTTTCTAGGTTCTATTAATAACTCCCTAGGAGCAGGTGTGCGGAGGGTCGGGTCAGAGGGTAAAGTGAGGTGTGGGCCGCCAGGCCTTGAAGTAAACAGGAAAGCTTGGCGCCTCCGTGAACCAACTGCCTATTCTTCTTTTTAAATTTTCTTTCTTGACTCCTCCCCTGCACCCAACCGCCCCACAAGTCAAATTTATTACGTTTAAAGGTATTCATTGAGAACCCCCTCCTGAGAGATTGCAGCAAATCCTAGAAGTTTCTACATGAACTGATTGCTTAAGAAAGTTTTAACTTTAGCCGACACTTACACACACACACACACACACACACACACACACACACACGCAAAGGTCACCCTGCTAGCGATAACGAAGCATGCCGCTTTGTTCTAACTTCAGGTACACTAATTTCCAGAAACACGCACTGCTAAATTTGCACGGGCAGTTTTAACCTCGTCGGCTCCCCCACACCCCCAACATTGATTGCCTCCTCTCAACAGAACTAGCAATCCATCCGTAAAGGAAAGATACACAGCACTAATTAAGTTGGACACACAGCATTAATTAAGTACTCTAAAGTCTGCACCGTAATTGATCAACTCGATAACAAATGAAGTGTGTGTGTGTGGGGGGGGGACCCTAGAGACATTGCAGTCCTTTCTATGACAAAAAGCTTATGAAACTCCACAATTCTCCACTCTAACGCTACAGTCCACTCTCAGGCAATGGAAATCATTGGCGTGGTGCCTGATAATTTTGTCTATAGGATTTCCAAAAATAATCGTTCGCATTTTTCTCCGTTCTAACTGCAGCTTCTCTAGCAAGTCCCCCCCCCCCAGTCGTCTCTATAAATTTGGAAATTAAATCTTTTTCTAACTTCATAAACTCCGTGCCCCAAGAAGAAGCCAGTCAAGATGGGCTCCATAGCATCCTGGTGATGCCCGGGTTTGGTTTGGTTTGGTTTGGTTTGGTTTTCCCAAAGTTTTTGTTTGTTTCGTTCGGGTTTAAAGGTTCGCTCTTGACACCTGGACGCCCTACAGCCGGCGCCGGAGCCTGCGAGGCTCACAACCCCCTACCTCGCTCAAGCCGGACGAAGCTGCGTCCGCAGGACTCTGGGTCTGCACCGCGCGATCCGCATCTTGCTGCTGTGGGCGACTGACGGCGACCAGCTCACTCGCAAAGTTCCCCGAGTTGGGTCCCCTCCCTCCTCAGCGGTGCACTCCAATGGCCAGCCGTGCCTGCACTGCCCTCACCACTTTTGCAAGGCGAAGTCTCTGAGCGCCCCGCCGAGGCTGGGTGGCTCCTCTCGGAAGGGACTGGGAGGGGTTAAAGCCTTTAACTCCTCCGCCCTCTGCCAGCGGCAGGGGGCCCCTCAGGGTCCAGGCTGCTAAGAAGCAGCCTCCCAGAAGGATCTGGGGCAGAGTGACTAAAATAAAACGAAATGAATAGGAGCCCCTCAGCCCCAACCAGCAGAGGGGGGGGGGGGAGAAGAGGAGGGGCGGAGCCTGGCAGCCCCTAAATTCTTATTCACAAATCACGTCTCAAGCCAGCTACCCGCAGTCCCCAGCGCGGGACTCGACTCCGAAACTAGGCATGGGGATCCCTGGGAAAACTTTTCTTCGTTGAAAATCTTAGAGCACAGAGGACAACGCTGCCGTCTCGTAGAGGGTCTTCCTGGTCCCCGATCCCACAGCTCTGAGGATCCCTGTAGCCCGAGTGGTCCGGTGCCCTGGGGGCCACTTCCACGCGGTCAGGGGAAACCCGAGCCACTGCCCAGAGAGTCGTCGCCACGCCACAAGGAGGAGATCCTGAGAAGGGACTGCGAGAGAGGTTGGAGCAGAGCAGCCCCGAGGCACTGAAAAGCATCTGTTCTTGTTCTCCTCCTCCTCCTCCTCCTCCTCCTCCTCCTCCCCCTCCACTCCGATCCTGGTGAAGCCTTGAAACTTGCGGTCTGGTGGGCAGAAAGTGGCTTTCCCCGGGTGCACGGTGAAGTGGGCCAGTGCTGTGCTTGGTGTTCGATGGGGGTTCCCCCTCGCTCAGCTGAGCGCAAAGCCAGGCGGTATGCCCCAGATTCTGGGAAGCGCAGAGGCCTTTGAGGAGGTGGTCTGCTACCCTAGCCTCAGAGATTTAAACAATCCGGCAGTTCAGGAATTCCCACAGGGGAAAGGGTTGCCTGGCTTTTCACTGGCCAGCGCCTAAAGCTGGACTCCTCTTCTCTCCCTGTCTACTCGAGAGATAACTAAGAGACCCCCCAAAATCTAAAGAGTCACATCTCGCCCACATTTTTTTCTATTGCTAGGTAATGCCAGATTGAGGCTGAAGAGGCCTTGGTCTGATTTGTCTGAGTGGCAGACTCAGGGCCTGTGCGCTTTGTCTGTCCTACAGTTAAAAGAAGTTCCACCCAAGTGAAGTGCCGGGTTCGCACTGCCTTCCCACCCTGAGCAGATGTGATCACAAAACTTCCTCTGCAGTGCAGTTTCAATTGACAGACACACCCTGTACCTGAATGACTCAAGAAGGGATAAACAACAGACCCCTACCTTCTGGGATTTTATGAGCTTGCCAAGCTCATAAAAAAAAAAAAAAAAAAAAAAGTAACTGTTAATTCGGTCAACAGCCTCCTACCTTAAATACCCACAGACTACAGACTTTGCAAAACAATATGGAAACCAAGATAACAGCCGTCCATCTCCTCCTCCTCCGAAAAAGACAGAGTTTGAGACTTGTTTCAGTTGAAAGAGAAGATAATTTAAGTCTTGCAGGGGCAAGGAGTTAGCTTCCCCTTCTCCCACCAACAATTTACGAGGTCTTTAAGGGGGAACTGTGCACCTTGTTGTCCCAAGATGTGATCGGCACTGTCCCATGAAGCAGTGCGGTAGCATGGGCCATTCTGTCCATGAGAAATCCTCGGCCTAAGACACCTGTACACTGTCCTGGTAGTATGTGGCAGAGATGGGTCACCAAATCTAAAGTGTCTTGCCTGCCTGCTCAAACGCTGTCAATCAGTTTAAAACTTCAAATTACTTTCCCGAACAGAAGAGAGGAAACTTCTGGACTTGGACTCCTTACATTTGTCCTTCCGATTTTACTATGACTAACGTGCACAGTGTGTTTGTATGCGGGGGAGTGAGCCTCTCAAGCTTGAGCAATCACACTCAGCTACGTAGCCATATCATTGAGATACACAAACAGCCAGGCACAGCAGTGCATGTCTGTAATCTCAGAATTTGTAGAGGCAGGAAGATCAGAAGTTCAAGGTCAACCTCAGCTGTATAGTGAGTCAGTTGGAGGCCAACGTGAGATACTTGAGACTGTATCACACACATACACACACCACACACACACACACACACACACACACACACACCAACCAAAGGCTTGGGTATATTGCAGAGGTAGACTGTTTCCTTAGTAATTGCAACACCCTGGATTCAGTTCCCAGTCCTGTGAAAAGAAAAGATAGGCTATGCATGGTGACAAATGCCTTTAATCCCAGCATTCCAGAGGCAAGTGCAGGGCAGATTTTTGTAAGTCTGAAACCAGATTAGTCTATATAGCTAGATCCAGGCTAGCCAAGGCTATAGGGTGAGACCTTGTCTCAAAACAAAAGGAAGAAGGAAAAAACAAAAAGACAAAAAAAGATAAACATATTGTAGAGTGAGGATTCTATGAAGGAACAGAACTGAGGCTGGTCTGGCTGGCTGCATCTAGTAACCACAGGTTTATGAGCCTGAATGCTTCCTCAATCCCAAGTCTGGTTCCGGAGTCCTAGAGGAGTCCTAGAGGAGTCCTAGAGGAGTCCTAGAGAATGGCTGCTCATCTGTCTCTGTTGGAGTTCAGAAGAAGTGGGTCTTAGTATTGGGGAAGGGATGCCTCAGCAGCAGAGCGGATGAACTTGTTAGCTAGAGTGAGGGCGAGCAGGCGAAAAGCAAAAGCATCCTTCTTCCAAGTCCTTTTTAGGAGGGCTGCCACTAAAAGGGGGTGCCCTAAATTGGGGGTGGGTCTTCCAGTTTCACGAGACATGCCCAGCTACTTGGGTTTTAGCTGATTCCAGATTGTAAGAGCCCATATTGCCCACATATAGATATAGATCTAGATACCTATAAGTATTAGAAACTTATGTAACCCAGGATGGCTTCAAAATCCACTCAGACTCACCATAGACAATCTCACTTTCTGATGCTCCTACTTCCACTTCTAGTGTTGGTATTACAGGCAGGCGCCAACCATCGCACCTGGCTTTATGCAAGGCTAGGCAAGAACTCTAGCAACTTAGCTACTTCCTAATGAATGTTATCTGACACCTCCCAGTGCCCACACTGCAGACCTAAAGGAAACTTGTACTTTCAGTGATGATAATCAGAGCCTAGATTTTTATATACATATATATGTATATATATAATATAATATAATATAAATAATATATGATATATATTCCTTTAATCCTTACCGCTTAATGCCTACAAGTTAGGTACTATTATTATTCTAATTTTATAAACAAAAAAAAAAAATGGGCTCCAGGTTGGTTAATGTGAGACATGCATAGACAGATTGTAGAATCATAGCCACCACCAAACCACTGAGATAAACCTCAAGTATACAGAAGAATTAATTTTGGGAAATCTTTTCTATTGTACATATACCATCGAGGAGGACAACACACAGGCCTGGCCAAGTGTTGTAAAGAACACAGATGTCTTGCAGATGGTGATTTGGTAATGGTCACCATTATCATACATCTCTGAGATATAAAATGTGTAAGACTGTTGGGCAAATGTTAAAATCCAGCAAGGCTTGTTTTCCTAGACACCACCGCTTTCTGGTGAATTCCAGGTTTCTAGCCCCACACCCTTTAAGACCCACGTGTTGAAGAAGGCACTAAGTATTCTGCCCTCCAGCTAATTCCTGGCCAGAAGCCTAACCCTTTCTGGCCTGGAAGCCACTCCCTGCCTTCCTTCCCACCTTACTGAGGACACACTTAAGGACACACATGTGCTGTCTCCAGTTCCTGTTAAGGTGGCTCCACTTCAGGGTTCTAGTTTCAAAGTGTCCTTCAGTGTTTTTCCTTAAGAGTTGTCCGATGACCTAGCACCCGATCCTTAAGCGTTATAGCATAGACAAGTAAATACTCGTTCATCTGCTAATCAAATGTAAGGGAGTAAACTATGCCTTCTCTTTGCTAATTTCTGACTACTCTCTTTTCTATTTATTCTGGTTGATTTTCAACTCATCCCACCTCTCAAGACCCAGGGAAGAGTAACAGCTTTCCTTCTCATTTATTCATAGGAAAGCAACCAGTCTAACCACTTCTCACCAAGAAAACCTGAATGATCCCCTTACTTTCCTGACTCTCCGAGTTCCCCCGGCACGGCTGTTCCACCTGCCTGAGAAGTACAGCTCTTTCCTGATCAGTCACCTCACTGGCTCCCTCAAAGCTTGCTAAGACCCGGCTCCATGACTTCACTCTCCCTTGTAAACAGTTTTTGGTTATTTCTTTTTCCAAAGATTTATTTTTGGTTTTATTTATGTGTATGTAGGGGTTCACATGGAGGCCAGAGAAAAACGTCAGATATTCTGGAGATACAGGATGTCCTGAGCTGCCCCACGTGGGTGCTGGGAACAGAACTTGTGTCCTCTGGAAGAGTAGTAAGTGCTCTTAACCGCTGAGCCTGCTCCCTGGACCTCTGGTACAGCTTGGTGTCTGATATTTTTAGTTTCTCTGTCTCTGTCTCTTATCTATCTCCCTGTCTGTGTCTCTGTGTCTGTGTCTGTATCTGTCTCTGTGTCTCTGTGTCTGTATCTGTCTCTGTGTCTCTGTCTGTCAGTCTCTGTCTCTCTGTGTGTGTTCTTACACTGACTTCATTCTGTCTTTCTCTGTGGTCAGTGTTTATATGTGATTTTCTTCTTCTTTTTTCTTTTCTTTTCCTTTCCTTTCCTTTCTTCTCTTTTCCTGCCTCCATCCTGAGTGCTGGGGTTACAGGAATGTGCCAACATGTCTAGATTGGTTTCTGATGACTTCTATCTAACCTTCAAGATTCATCAACCGTCTATGTGTTTCTTATGACAAAACCTCAATGCCTTCTGCTTAAGCAAGGGTCCACCATGTACCTTCTTGCTTGCCAACAATTTAAACTGCATAGATAAACACGGTAGAGCCCTGGAGACAGAGTTGAGTTCAGCCTTACTATTACCAATTTTGTCTATGTCATTGCAGTTTCCTTTAACTTACTGACTCTTCAGCCGGTGGCAAGCAAAGCTGTGCTTGTGCTCAAACTCAGGGCTTTTTCTGATGTTAAATACGCTCTCTGCCAGTGAGCCACACCACAGCCTCTCCATTAACATCCCAGAGGATGTTCCCTCATCCTTAGAACCGGAGGGTGATATTTCTTCTCTTTTAAGTCATTTTAAGACTTAGGGCTTCCTATGGCAGCCTCAACGATAGAAAGCATCTTCACATCTCGTGTTGCTGCCATGATCTCATTTCCAACTTTTCATTCATTTCTTTCTCATCTTACACCAGTTGTTCTATTACAGTTCTTCTATGTGCATGTTGTTGGCTAACTGATGCCACAGCGTGCGTGTGGATGTCAGTGGACAACTTGAGGAAGTCCGTTGCAACCAAGTAATTCCTGGGGACCAAACTCATTAGTCAGACTTAGCAGGCAATACTTTTACCCACTGAGTCTTGTCTCTGGCCTTGACAAAATCATTTTTGGTCAAGCCAATATGTGCACATCATTTAGAGAGCATCAAAGAGTACTTATCTTGTAAAAAACAGTGTCTCTTCTTAGGTGCTCACTGGGTCCTCAGCTCTCCACACCCCATAGGCAGAGACCTGTTGATGCTTCTGATGGCTCCAATTTTCCCAATGAAAATCCCTTAGTCCTATGTTTTTATGTCTATAATTATATTAGTAGTATTTAATGTTATTTATAGATTTTTTTGTCATGAAGTGTCTAAAAAGTGTTTTATGCTGAAATGTTGACTAATCTACTCTTTTTATTTTAAAGATTTATTTATTTCTTTTATGTGTATGAGTACACTGTAGCTGTACAGATGGCCATGAGCCATCATGTGACTGCTGGGAATTGAACTCGCTCTGGCTCCATTCGCTCCGGCCCTGCTCACTCTGGTGTAATACACTGTAGCTGTCTTCAGACAGCACCAGAAGAGAGTGTCAGATCTCAGTACGGGTGATTGTGAGCCACCATGTGGTTGCTGGGATCCGAACTCAGGACCTTTGGAAGAGCAGTCAGTGCTCTTACCCACTGAGCCATCTCGCCAGCCTGAGTTATCTACTCTTAAAGACAGTGTTTGTGCTATAAATGTTCCAAATCCAACATATCTGATGTATTTTGCCCCCAGCCCTTTTAACCTTTTCAGTTCTGAACATTATGTGAAATCATTTCTTTGTTATTTTCATCTTCCTGTCATTCTGCTCATCTCTAGAACTCCCATTATTCGGGTTGCGGATGGTTGCTGACCTTTCTCCCCTTCCTCACAAACACTAGTCTCACAGGCGTGTAGAAGACATATACCTTTTTGTTTTTATGTGAAAAATAAATTGTCACACATCTCTGTCAAGCCTGGTACTTACTTTAGAGACCAGGCCAGCATCCAAGCTTACAACAACCCTCCTGCTTCAGACTCCCAACTGCTGTAATAAATGGGAAAGTTGGCTCCATCCTTCTACCACATGAGTTCCAAGTGGTCAGGTGTGGCAGCAAGTGCCCACTGACCCTGAGTCAGTTTTCTGACCCTGCATATTCTTTGCTCAATTTCCTGTATACTTACCATCAATCAATGCACACTGATAGCGTATTCCTTCAAATACACGAGAAAACATACCATATTCATGCAGACATCTCTCTGGGGTCCTTGACTTTTGCAGTCCTGGCTGCTACCTGGCTATCACCCCCAAGGTTCCCCTCACCTCTCTCCTCACTGGAGCTTCACGTCCTGGCTCTTTTATCATCATCATGTTTGTGCTACACTGCTGGTGGAAGAGTCTAGAAGTTTTCTAGCTCAGGTCATATGGAAAAAACTAATTCCTTGAGAAGTTCCTTTTACGCCAACGACTTTAGCCAATCGTTCAGCAGGGTGCAGAGTTCCACGAGGAAGTTACTTTCCTTCAGGATCCCTAAGGCACTGATTGCTCATTTGTCTTCAGGCATTCGGTTGCTGATAAGAACCACATCCTTCTAGTTCCCAAACCTTGGTGTAGAACCTGTGATTGGGTGATGCCCTTTCTCCCCACACCTTCTTCTTACATATAAGTGCTATACTTGCCTACCAGAGCTGGACTCTGTAGAGTCTCTACTTGAACCAGGATCCTTTTAACCAGCACAAGATAGAGCTTATGCCAATCATTTTCAGGGTAACTCATGAAAAATGACCTATCTCTATCTACCTATCTGTGATGGTTTGTATATGCTCAGCCCAGGGAGTGGCACTATTTAGAGGGGTAGCCCTGTTGGAATAGGAGTGTCGCTATGGGTGTGAGCTTTAATACCCTAGTCCTAGCTGCCTGGAAGTCAGTATTCTACTAGCAGCCTTCAGATGAAGATGTAGAACTCTCAGTTCCTTCTGTACCAGGCCTTCCTGGATGCTGGCATGTCCCCACCCTTATACTGGCCTTGATGATACTGGACTGAACCTCTGAACCTGTAAACCAATTACAGTCTCAATGAAATGTCCTTTATAAAACTTGCCTTGGTCATGGTGTCTGTTCACAGCAGTAAAACCTTAGCTAAGACACCATCCATTCTCTCTCTCACTTCATTAGAGTTGACATTAGGATTATGTTAGTCTATTCTTGATCATGTAATAAAATTCATTAGACTGGGTAATTTACAAATAACACAAATCTATACCAGTTCTATACATTGTGATGTCCAGGGTCAAGAAGCGGCCAAGTTTAGCTGGACATGATAGTGTATGCCTTTAACTCTGGCACTCAGGAGGAAGAGGCAGAATGATCTCTGTGACTTTGAGGCTAGCCTGGTCTCCATTGCTAGTTCTAGCTCAGTTAAAGCTAAATAATGAAATATTTCTAAATAGATAGAAGATGGATGGATAGATAGATGATAGATAGATAGATAGATGATAGATAGATAGATAGATAGATAGATAGATAGATAGATAGATAGAT
>JADRCD010213877.1:0-12997 GCA_019843815.1 Montemys delectorum
TTTTTTTTTTTGGTTTTTCAAGACAGGGTTTCTCTGTGTAGCCCTGGATGTCCTGGAACTCACTCTGTAGACCAGGCTGGCCTCAAACTCAGAAACCTGCCTGCCTCTGCCTCCCAAGTGTTGGGATTAAAGGAGTGCGCCACCACTGCCTGGCTCAGACCCATCTTTAAAGAAGAGAAAAGTTTAAGGTCCCTTGCCGGGCATAGTAGTGCATGCTTGTAAATCCAGTACTCTAGAGGCAGAGGCAGAAGGATAGAGAGTCCAAAGTTAGCCTCGGATAAACAGTAAGTTAAAGAGCATTTTTGGTGGACATTAGACCTAGAAACATAAACAGGGGCTGGAGAGATGGCTCAGCGGTAGAGAGCACTGACTGCTCTTCCAGAGGTCCTGAGTTCAATTCCCAGCAACCATATGGTGGCTCACAACCATCTGGAATGGGATCAATGCCCTCTTCTGGGGTGTCTGAGACAGTGACAGTGTAGTCATACATAAAGTAAATAAATAAATCTAACTTTAAAAAAAGAACCTTTGCCGGGCAGTGGTGGCGCATGCCTTTAATCCCAGCACTTGGGAGGCAAAGGCAGGCGGATTTCTGAGTTCAAGGCCAGCCTGGTCTACAGAGTGAGTTCAAGGCCAGCCTGGTATACAGAGTGAGTTCCAGGACAGCCAGGGCTACACAGAGAAACCCTGTCTTGAAAAAACAAAAACAAAAACAAAAAACAAAACAAAACAAAACAACAACAACAACAAAACCTGAGTTAAGACCCCAGCACCCATGTAACAAGCTAGGCATAGTCTTCTACCCACTATAACCCCAACACAGAAGGAGGCAGAGACAGGAGGGTAGTTGAAGCTCACCAGCCAGCCAGCCTTGCTGAATGAATGTCCCCCAGGCTCTGTAAGAGACTCTCTCAAAAAGTAAGGTAGAGTCAGACATACTGGCTCTCTGTGAATTCCAGGCCAGCCCAGGCTATATAATAATAATAATAACAATAATAATAATAATAATAATAATAATAAAAATCTATATGACATAATTATATATTATAATTTGTAAATATATTTATATATAAACTAATATAATACATTTATATAATATACATTATTATTAAGGTGGAGAATAATTGAGAAAGATACATAATCTTAACCTTTGGTCTCCACACTGCAAGTTTGGGCATTAGCACATGTTTAGCAGCCTGAAGCCTTGAGTTGAACCCTATCAGGGCTGGAGAGATGGCTCAGTGGTTAAGAACACTGCTCTTCCAGAGGTCCTGAGTTCAATACCCAGCAACCACATGGTGGCTCTGTAATGGGATGCAGTGCCCCCTTCTGGTGTGTCTAAAGAGAGTGACAGTGTATTCACATACATAAAATTAGTTTAAAAAGAAAAAACTCAACTGTCCAAGCTTTATATTATATTACATGAATGGGGTTGCATTTGTACTTGTGTGTGTGTGTGTGTGTGTGTGTGTGTGGTGGTGGTGGTGGTGATGGTGTGGTTTCAGACAGGGTCTCACTACACAAACTTGGATAGCACTGGGCAGTGGTGGCGCATGCTTTTAATCCCAGCACTTGGGAGGCAGAGGCAGGTGGATTTCTGAATTCTAGGACAACCTGGTCTACAGAGTGAGTTCCAGGATAGCCAGGGCTACACAGAGAAACCCTGTCTCAAAAAACCAAAAAAAAAAAAAAAACTTGGATAGCCTAGAACTCACTTTTTACAGCAGCCTGGCCTAGAGCTTGCAGAGACCCCCTTGCCTCCATCTCCCACACTCTGGAAGGAGAGGCATGAGCTGCCGTGCCTGGCTGCTGTACAGCTGTCACATCACTGAAGCAGCATCCACAGGGGAGCGGTCATATTCCCGTCTGCTTCCGGTTACTGCACAAGTGTGCTGTACCGACTGCTGCAGCCAGCGCTTTCCTTCTGAGCCATGTCCAGCCTTTCAGACACATGAATTTCCAAGGCCCTTGTGATCCACAAGGACCATTTTTGGCAGTTCCCTGACGGGATATTCCAGCCGGTGAGCACCCAGCAGCCAGGCAGGCCCATGAGAAGCTTCTCTCAGATGACACCATCTGTTGCTTCTCCTGAGCTCCTGACTCTGGGTGGATTTAACCACATGCCCTGTGAGTCTACCCAGGGAAGCAAGCATCACTGAGAAGGGTACTAGCGTAAGATTAAGTTTTCAAACTGTACTGTGAGAATTTAGCCATTAGTTAAACTCAGTGGGAGTGCAAGAGCTGTTGGCTTCCAGAACCTAAAAACAATGGGAGACCAGCAGCTTCCAGAACCCAGAAACAAGGGAACCAAGACGACCTGGCCCGAGAACCCAGAAACAACCTGGCCAAAACAATTGCCAGGTGGCTAGCCCGCCCCTGGACCCTAGCACGAGCCAGCACCAATCAGAAACCACCCCATACCTTCCCCTTACCCCAGTCTTCCCTTTTGCCCTAGCAACTGCACAGGAATAAAAAGCTGCCTGAGACCTTGCTCGGGCCAGACTCCTCTACCCCTGCGAGGGATATGAGTCTCGTCTCGCCCCAGCTAGCTGGAATAAAAAGCCTCTTGCAGATTGCATCAAATCCGTGTCTTGGTGGTGTGTGGGGTCGTCACTCCCAGGATTTGAGTGTGGGGGTCTCTCCAGGAATCTCACACTAGTTAAGGTGAGGGCATCACTGAGAAGGGTACTAGTTAGGGTACTAGTTTAGTAAGGTGAGGGCATCATTGAGAAGTTAAGGTGAGGGAATCATTGAGAAAGGTCCTAGTTAAGGTGAAGGCATCATTGGGAAGGGTACTAGTAAAGTTGAGAGTGTCACTAGGAAGGGTACTGGTTAAGGTGAGGGGATCACTGAGAAGAGTACGAGTTAAGGTGAGGTTCATGAATCTTTAAGGAACCTGTTGGTCTCAAGGCCTCTTAGACTGAAATAGAAAGTTCCATTTCCCTTACCACTTTTGCTAAAACTGTCCCCAGGTTCTTGTACTATGTCTCAGCCGCCACCCGCACCCTGACCTCCGAAACCAGTGGGCATGCTAACTAAGTATGGGGGCAGATTCTGCCTTGCCTGTGTGTGAACTAGGATGTCAAGCCTGGAGGCAAGGCATGGTGGTCCAGACTTTTCCTCTTACAGGTGCAGGCCCTGGGGACAGACGCTTCATCCCCCCCAGTGGCTGCTTCTCCCGTCAGTGAAGTGGAGATTACAACTCTCCTGCTGCAGGGCACACACACCCAAGTATGGCGGGTCCGCAGTCAGTGGCAAGCAAGCCAGCAAGGAACATCTCTCCATGGCCTCTGCATCAGCTCCTGCTTCCCGACCTGCTTGAGTTCCAGTCCTGACTTCCTCTGGTGATAAACAGCCATGTGGATGTAAGCTGAATAAACCCTTTCCTCCCCAACTTGCTTCTTGGTCATGATGTTTGTGCAGGAATAGAAACCCTGACTAAGACAAATTGCTTTGGTTGCTTAGTTTTGCTGGTTGCTATTGTTGTTATTATTATTGTTGTTGTTGTTTGAAACAAGGTCTCTCTGTGTAGCCCTGGCTGTCCTGGAAGTCCCTCTGCAGACCAGGCTGGTCTTGAACTAGATCTACCTCCCTTTGCCTCCAAGGCATGCATGTGCCTCTGCTGCCTCCCACCACCATCACCACCCATCTTTGATTTGAGTTTTTGGTTTTTTTAAAGATAGAATCTTTTGTAGCCCAGGCTGCCCTTGAATTTACTCAGTAGCCAAGGTTGACCTAGACCTCTTGTAATGGTCATTCCTGGCGGTCAACTTGACTAGATCTGGAATGAACTACAATCCAGAACTGGAGGGCTCACCTGTGATCCTGATCTTGAGGCTAGAAGATACAAGTTTCTGACTTGGATCTTGTCATGGAGAACTTGAGGCATAGTGGCCATGAAAAGCTTAGGCCCAGGCAAGGTAGTTCACACCTTTAATCCCAGGAGACTAAGGCAGGGAGATCTCTGAGTTTAAGGTCAGCCTGGGACAAAATAAATTCCAGATCCAGGTGTGGTGGCACACACCTTTAATCTGGGCCACACCTGCTGGAGACCTACATAAGGACATTGGAAGAAGAATCCCTTTTCTTTGCCTGCTTGTGTTTACTTGCCAGCACCTCTGTTGGAGCCTACTTCTACAGAAGCCCAGCTGAAACACCTAGCCTCGTGGGACTGAGCGACTACTAGATTCTTGGACTTCCCACCCACAGCTGCCATTGTTGGGTTAGTTGGACTGCAGACTGTAAGTCATCACAATAAATTCCCTTAATATACAGAGACATTCCATACGTTCTGTGACTCTAGAGAACCCTAACACCCCCCCTGCCCCCCCCCCCCCGCCAATCCTCTCCTGAGCACTGGAACTACAGGTGTGTGCTAGCACACCAGGCTTATGTAATGTGGGGGTGTGAGATTCCCGGAGGGACGACCCCACACACCACCAAGACACGGACTTGATGCAATCTGCAAGAGGCTTTTTAATCCAGCTAGCTGGGGCGAGACTCATATCCCTCACAGGGGTAGAGGAGTCTGGCCCCAAGCAAAAATTTAAACAGGTTTTTATACCTACACAGTTGCTGGGGAAGAGGGGAGACTGAGGCAAAGGAAAGTACAGGGTGGTTTCTGATTGGTGCTGGCTCGTGCTAGGGTCCAGGGGCGGGTTAGCCACCTGGCAATTGTTTTGGCCAGGTTGTTTCTGGGTTTTCGAGCCAAGTCATCTTGGTTCCCTTGTTTTGGGTCCTGGGAACTGCTGGTCTCCCATTGTTTCTAGGTTCTGGGAGCCGGTCTCCCACTGAGTTTGGCTAATGGCTAGATTTTCACAGTACAGTTTGAAAACTTAATCTTACAGGGTGTGGAACCCAGGGCTTCAGAGATGCTGGTCAATTAAACTATGGGCCAGCCCAGCTTTTGTTGTTAGTTCATAAGGGACTGGTGGACAGGAGCCACATGCCGGCGGCACATGCCTGTGATCCAAGCAGTCAGGAGTTTGAGGCAGGAGGATCAGGAATTCAAGGCAGTCTGGGCTACCTTGCCTCAAAATAGAGACTGAAGACAAGGCAAGCCCACGTACAGTACCACAGGCAGTCATCTACTCAGAAGAACTTGAGGTTCTTTCCCTTCCTGACACATAATACAGTCCCACTCTGGTCCTCACAAAAGCCCCTCCTGGACATGTCTGTGGACCAAACAGAGGCAGCTGACACTTTCCAAATTTGGTCACATCAGAGTCTTAGGTCTCACATGCCCTGGGAGAGTCAGGGGCTATTTCCTCTCCACAGTGGCTATGGAGGAAGTGGCATTACTCTTCACTCTTAACTTCTGCCACAAATTCCCAGAAGGAGATATAGCTCCCTCTTTGCTCTCCAGTCCCTTGTGCTGGGGAAGCCCAGGAATCAGCTATGCAGAGGGGACTACATGGAGCAAATCCCTGAAACTGTGCAAAAAAAGGCAAATATCTGAGCAGCCTCAGCCTCGGGCTGGAGATGCAAGCAGAAGGGCTTGGGTCAGAACCTTTACACAGGGTCTCTCCCAAAATCATGCGACTCAGACATATATTACGATGCTGGTGGATTAGATCTGTGACTTTGGGGATGGTTGTTATGCAGCAATAGCTAACCGATACATGTCGGAAATCTTCCCCCTTCGAAGAAAGGAATTCAGTACTACTACCAGCTCTTTGTGACACGTGACATTGAAGCAGGTCCTGTGACTTCTCAAGTTCTGTACACCACAGAATTGTGGTAAGGATGGTGGGGCTTGGTGGTACACACCTTTAATCCTAGCACTAGGGAGGCAGAGGAAGGCAGATCTCCATGAGCTTGGCCTACAATGGCTGGTTCTGGGAAAATGGGGGCTACATAAGGAGATCCTGTCTCAAAGCAAGCAAAGAAACAGAAAAGCATAGTGGTGCCACCAACGGGGATTCTAGCAGTTCTACTGCTCAACTCTATTATTATTATTATTATTATTATTATTATTACTATTATTAAATTTTATTTATTTTACATCCTGATCGCAGTTTCCCCTCCCTCCCACCTGTTCAACTCTTACCATGCCAGATGTTGTACTGCATGGGGCTTACTTAAAATATTACATTTGTTTATTTCGTGTGTGTATGTGTGTCTGTGTGTGTGTGCGTGCACGCACATACCATGGTGCACATGTGGAAGCCAGAGGGCAACCTCCAGGGGTAAGCTCAGGTTGTGGGGCTTAGCGCCAGTGCCCACATTACCCACTGAGCCATCTCAGCAGCCCCTGTGCGCTCTTTGATTAATCGTGATTCTGGGGGCTAATCCTACAGCTCAGCAAGCTCCCTGCCACTGAATTTCCCAGTGCACCGCAGCTCCCTTTTCATTTTGCATTCTGGGAAAGTCTTACTAAATGCTAAGGCTGCCCTTGAACTGGAACCCGGGAGACTCTTGAATTTGTTTTTAATCCCACCAGCCTCCTGAGAAGCCGAGGTTGCAGGGCTATTCCACTGCCCATCTTGATGTTTGCTATAGTTTTCTAGGCCGGGGTGCAGCTCAGTAGCTTTGTGTGCGCCTGACATCCAAGAGATGCTGTAGAGTGGAATGCCGAGGAACGTCAGATCCAGGTGTTCTAGGCTTGCAGACTGCAGGAGACCCTTTTTCACTGAAATCATTACCACCACCGCCATCATCGTCACCATCATCTTCATCACCATCATACTGAGAAAATGTCTTGCTGTGATGCTCAGACTGGCCTCTGCCTCCGGAGTGCCAGGCCTATGGGCACACACCGCCACGCCCTGCTTCCCCTTACTTTATTTACTACAGGTCTCACCCTTCCACCCCACCCTCAGTAACAGAAGCTCCAAGCTTCCCCCCTTGGACTTCTCTTGGGCCTCCTGAAGTCTGTAACCCCGTTCTTTCAATATGGCTTCTGCCTGAAAGCAGAAGTGACAGACTGGGGACAGAAAGCAGGTGGAAAATGGGGAAGACTGCAGGGGACGGCTAACAGCCGCCCCCCACCGCCGCCACCCTCGGCTGGGGGACTGTGTCTTTAAGAGCTGGGGCGGGCCGAGCCTTAAAGGGCGTGTCCTGGGCGGGGATACAGGGGCCTGGGCGTGACCCGACTGGTAAGTAAGCGGGGCGGGGTTTGTGGGGGCGTGGCCCAGCTGCTCCGGCCGGGACTCTAGGGGCGGAAGATTGTGGCGCTGGCCATCCGGCCAGAGGAAGACTCGGAGGTCGCGGATCCAGGCCCCGCCCGAGGTAAGAGGAGCTTCGCTGCCTGAGCACCCGTCACCACAACTTCTCAAATCCAGTTCCAGCTGGGACACCAAATCAGAAAGCGCTGCCTGGTTCCCATCCCCATCCCTCGCCGTCAAGACTTCCCACCTCACCTACGCTGCACACAGGTGTCTGCATGCCGGAGGCGCTCAATATGTGCTTATTTGGAATTGAGTAAAAGAAACCGGAGGCCAGTGTAGAGGTGACTTGTATTGGGGACGTGATGTCTGGCTGCCCATTTCACAGATACGGACCCAGAGGCCATAAACCCAGATTTCCCCCCAGGCTGCCCACACAGAAAATGCAGAGGGAACTAGAGGGCTGTGTTTTTCCACTCCCGTCCGTGCCAAGTGGAGTGGCTAGAAAACGGAGGGGAAAGACTCATTTTCTGTCAACAGTTGAGGAAGCAGCTGGGTTCCCTTCCTCCTCTGGGGTCTCATCTTGTCCTTTTTCCTCCTGCCCTCCCGGAGGTGGCGATTTAGAAATGCTTGTGCAAAAGGATCACACCCCCTCAAAAAAGCTCTGATGGCCTTCGCCTCCCTGCTTGCAGAAAATAAAATGCACAAAACATTTGAGGCAGTTTGCCTACGACTTTGAGCCAGTTTTATGATTGGACAGAAAAATAACGCTCTTTCCCCCTGGCTGGAGGAAGTGGGTTGTTCATGTGGCAGCCCCACCTGCCGATTTTGCTGGTCACAGTATAGGCAGCTTTGGGCAACCCACTTCCCTCTGGGCCTTGATTTCCCCATCCAAGGACAGTTGGCTTTCTGGCTTTCTTCCTTGCCACATGACTCTGGGCAGCCTGGTGAACTTTTATCCTCAGCTCTTTGAACACTCAGAGAAGGCAATGTGGTGTGGCACTTGAGCTGACAGTGAGGTCGCCTCTGGGTGCCTCAGTTTCCCTATGGAAGGATACAACAGCAGGGTGTGAGGTTGTGATAACACCCATCTTTGGTCACAGCCAACTCCACCTCAGAAGTGTGCTTTAAAGGCTGGGACCCAGTGGCTGGTGCACATCTGATATCTCAGCCACTGAGGAGGCTGAGGCAAAAGAAATATGTGAGTGGGGCGGTGGTGGCGCACGCCTTTAATCCCAGCACTTGGGAGGCAGAGGCAGGTGGACTTCTGAGTTTGAGGCCAGCCTGGTCTACAGAGTGAGTCTTGAAAAAAGAAATATGAGCTCAAGGTCAGTCTGGCAGACTGAGGAGATCCTGCCTCAACATAAAAAGTAGGAAGGGGGCTAGAAGCAGGCTGTGGTTCAAAAAATTTTTTTTTTTATTATTTTTATTTTTTTATTTTTTTGTTTTTTTTCGAGACAGGATTTCTCTGTGTAGTCCTGGCTGTCCTGGAACTCACTCTGTAGATCAGGCTGGCCTCAAACACAGAAATCCGCCTGCCTCTGCCTCCCAAGTGCTGGGATTAAAGACGTGCACCACCATGTCTGCGTGGTTCGAATTTATAATCCCAACACTTCCAAACCAGAAGCAAGAGGACGGTCACATGCTCAAGGGCAGCCTGGACTACCTAATGAATTCCAGGCTAGCCTATCTCAACAAACAACTAAAAAAATCACTAAGGCTGAGATTATAGGCCAGCGATAGATTGCTTGCCTAGCATAAGTAATTCGCTGGGGTCTATCTTTGATATCCCACTCAAGAAGGAAAAAAAAAATCCGAAAGTCTGAGTTCCTAGTTCTTGCGAGTGAATAGTTCTCATACTGATCTCTCATACTGAACAGCTGTCTTGCTCGTTCCCTAAGACTCTTGCAGGCCTGATGTCCTGGTGAGGGGCAGATCTCAGGGAGACACCTAGGGGGGTGGGGGTGGGGCGCTCCTGAACAGGAAATAAGTGATGCAAGCCCAGGGCTACTGGAATGGGACTGGGGCTTCTAGATGGGTGGATAGGGACTTGGCTTTGCAGGAGAAGGTCTCTGAGCTCCTCCTCCTGGGACCCGCCCTGACAAAACCCCCTCCTCTTACCCTACCCTTCAGGCACTAGAGTGGCCAGCCAGTGAGCAGAGGGCGCTGGTCAGGCCCCAAGGGGCCCATGGCAGGCAGATGTCTGGATCTGCTCTGGGCTCTTGGCTTCCTCTGTGTGGCTCTGACCCTGGAGACGGCATCTGGGACCGGAGACCCATCCACAAAAGCCCATGGACACATCCAGTTTTCAGACGGAGGTGTCAACCCGACTGCCACGGAGGACGTGAGTACCTGGCAGGGCGGGAAGGTGGGTCGGTTGGGGGCGTGTCTGTTCTAGTCCCAGCTAATCATTGCGCACGTGATCCTGGGATCTACAGGAGCCCAGTCGGCCCGGCCTGGAGATAAAGTTAGAAATTTCAGAGAACAGTGAACTGTGTAGCCAGTAACAGTGTGTGTGTTGGGGGTTGGGGGTGGGAGTGGGGCTGTGATTGTCCTCAGTGGTCGGTGGACTGTGACAAACTTACCAGTCATCTTGGAGCCAGACTTTAAAGGAAGGGAGGAAAGCCTCTTTCATGGACAGACATGTAGGGGAAAGGCCCTGTGGCAGGTTCTAGCATAGTGTGTTCCCGAACAGCAAGGAGGCCGACCGGAAGGGCCGATGAGTGTGTTTAAGGTCTAAGCGGGTGGGTGGAGAGGTGATGTTGGCCTGATTATAAAAGGCCTTGTGGACTGAGGCTGGAGGGTGAGAATCGGGAGCCAGAGGAGGGTTTGAAGCAGAGGGACGGTCAAACCCTGATTTAAGGAGTCTCTCCTCCCCCCCCCCCCCCCCCCGCCGCTGCGAAGAGGGGAGAGACTGGTGGAGGGACGGAAGCCCCCACCACCTCCAGCCTGGGAACGTGGTGGTTGGGTTTGGAGTAGTGCTGGAGACACAGAAAGGGGGATGCACAGGTAGATCGGGTGGAGGGCAGGCCAAGGTGAGGATGATGTTGCCACGGCTCCAGCCTGATCAGCTGAGGGTGGCCTAGTGGTTAGGGATCCCATGGGGAGGAGTGGTGGGCTAGACAAAGGCAGATGGACAGCACCAGAGGCCACGGCGCATCCCAAGGCAGGGGCATCTGGGATCTCTACCTGTACTTTTTCCCTGTGTGTGTGTGTGTGTGTGTGTGTGTGTGTGTGTTGTATATGTGTATGTATATGTGAGAGGGTATGTGTAGTATACAATATGTATGTATATGCATGCATGTTTGTGTATGTAGAGACTTGCACTGTGGGGTGTACATGAACACGTGTGCATAAACGTGGAAGCCTGCGGTTGATATCAAGATGGCTTGTTCTCCCATTGTGCTCATGAGGTAGGCTCTCTCAGTCAAACCCAGAGCTCACTGATATGGCCATGCTGACTAGCCACCTTGCCCTGTGGATCCCCTCTTCCTTCTGAAGTTGGCATTACAGATGGCTTCAATGCCTACCCAGCATTTCTGTGGTTACATGGGGCATCCATACTCCAGGCCTCATGTGTGTGAGGTGAGCAGCTCTAACCACTGAGCCATCCACCCAGCCCTTTCTTTTGTTCGTCCAAGACAGGATTTCAAGTTTGTCAGGCTGGTTCAAACACATAGTGGAGAATAACTCTGAACTGACCCTCTAGCCTTCGGCTCCTGAGAGCTGGGAGTCCAGGCACGTGTCACCATGCCTGCTTGCTTTATGTGGATCCATGGGTAGAGTGCAGGGTCTCAAGCGTGTTAGGCATGTGATCCTACCCACGGAGCCATGCCCCGACACCTGTGTTTTCTGTGTCAGAAATCATAGGCTCAAGCCACCTGCTCTCCGAGTCTTGTCGCCTACACCAAGTTTACAAGGCAGGGCTGTCTTCACCCTGCCCTCTGAGAAGGTCATTGGGCAATTAAGCCCATTTTACAGATGGGAGGGCAGTTTGCAGTTACTGGCTTATAAACTTGGTTGCTACTTTCCTGACTCTGAGGGTCAAGGATGTGAAGTTGGCTGTGGGCAAAGTGGCCTCATGCATCCCTTGTGACAAACCAAACCTTCCTCTTTAGGACATCGGCCCCCAGAACAGGCTCCATCACCACATCCAATGCTGGACTTGACCCTGTGCCTGGAGCCCGAGGGCCCCACCCTCAGTGTATGCAGCCATTGCTCTTGTACTTTTGTTTTGTTTTGTTCTTACACAAGAACTCGAGCTGTAGCCCAGGCTACCGAGGCTGGCCTAAACTCAGAGTTTAATGTTTGTTGTTTAAACTTCCTGAGTACTGGGGTTACAGACATGAGCTGCCATGCAAGTAGCTGGTGTATGTGTGTGTGTGTGTCTGTTTTAGATAGGGTCTCAATATGTAGACAGGCTGGCCTGGAACTTTGCCTCCTGAGTACTGGGACTGAGTTGTTTTGTGCCACCATGCCTAGCAGGGTACCTAATGTTTATTGAGCCCCTACAGGGTGCAAGAATTGGACAGAGAACTTACAGAGTCATCCCCCTGTGGCTTCCACTGCTCTGGAAATGGGCCAAGAAATAAA
The DNA here is from genome assembly GCA_019843815.1 of Montemys delectorum. Taxonomy (NCBI): domain Eukaryota; kingdom Metazoa; phylum Chordata; class Mammalia; order Rodentia; family Muridae; genus Montemys; species Montemys delectorum. The sequence continues at coordinate 11,700 of JADRCD010213877.1, forward strand.
CCGTAGAATAATGTAAAGTAAAAAAAAAACTAGGTTAAAAGAATGTGGGTGTGGTTGGAGATGGGGAGAGCCAGCTGCTTCGCCCCAGGCCGTCAGGGAAGAGCTCTGGGAGGGGAACTTTTCATTTTCTCCATGGGTTTTGGAGACAGGGTTTTTCTGTTGCCCTGGCTGTCCTGGAATTAATTCTCCCTGTACATCAAATTCAAACTTGGGGATCGGTTTGCCTCTGCCTCCTGCATGCTGGATCAAAGGTGAGCTATGATGTTTTTATTGAGGCCTGATCTGTAGGTGCAGAGGCCTGGTGCAGGGGCAAGGTGGTATTTTTCATTAACTGAGGGAGGGCCCCGTGACTGGAATACTGTGCAAAAGAGAGAAAGAGGGAGACCCCTGACAAAGGCAGATGGCTCAGCTCAGCAATTTCAAACCATTATAGCACCTTCTTTTATCTTTACATTTATCTGTTTGTGTGCACCTGTTCGTGTGCGTGTGTGTGTGTGTGTGTGTGTGTGTGTGTGTGTGTGTATGCTATAGCAGGCTTGTGGAGGTCAGAGTTCAATGTACAAGAGTCATTTCTCTCTTTATCATATGGGTTCTGGGGATTGAACCCAGGCCATTAGGTACCCCCTGTTGATGTGTGTGTGTGGGGGGGGTACAACACTGCTCCTGCTTGTGGTGGTGCACATCTGTAATCACAGCACTTGGAACCTGGAGGCTGGAGGGTCATGAATTCAAGGCCAGCTTGGACCCTGCCTCAACACAGTAACAAAAAAACTGACAAATGCCAGGTTATCTCTGGTTCTGGGACTTGGCCTGGTGTGGGTGGGCCTCCGTCCTGAGACTCCTGTGCTTGTGAGACTCCTGTGCTTGTCCCAGCTCGCTAGTCTCCAGAAGTTGCACCGTGCTGGACCTGGGTCCTTCCTCCATTTCCCCTATGGTCTCGCTCACATTGCCTTCCTTGGTTCTGACCATCCTTCCACTCTCGGGAGGATCTTGGGGCCATCAGCGATTCCCAGAGAACACTATCCTCAGGCCCTCCCCTTAACCATGACCACAGTAATCAGCACACAGGTCCAGGGCTTGAAGCCTGGACACTGTTTGGGCCACTATTTCCATAAGCACAGCTAGAGAGGGTGGTCAAATAGCTGTGCCATGTGTCTGTCTCATTGTCTGTCTGTGTCTAGTAGCTCTGTCTGTATGCAGGTCTGACTGTGTGTCTGTGTCTAGTAGCTCTGTCTGTATGCAGGTCTGACTGTGTGTCTGTGTCTAGTAGCTCTGTCTGTATGCAGGTCTGACTGTGT
>JADRCD010213877.1:13007-24352 GCA_019843815.1 Montemys delectorum
GTGTGTCTGTGTCTAGTAGCTCTGTCTGTATGCAGGTCTGACTGTGTCTGTGTCTATTCAGATGCCTGAGCTTGCACTTTGGGAACATCTCAGCATACACAAGACAGGCTTTCCTGCCCGCTGCAGACAGAGATTAAGGGTTTGAAGGTTCCTGCCTTCCTAGTTGATTGATTAGCCTCTCCCAGGAGTCAAGAGGGCTCTAACAGGCTCAATCCCCATTGGACTGCAGAGGAAGGGCACAGGAGGACGCAGGGACAAATGTCACCGAGGTGACAGTGGCCAGAGCACTTTGAGTGAGGAAGGTTCAGAGGCAGCTGCTGTGTCCAGAGATCACACAGCTGGACACTCAGGAGCTTCTCACCACCCAGCTTTTGCTGTCCTTCACAATATCCACACTGGACAGAGGGAGACACTGTGGTCCCAGGCCACATCCAGTTTGCCACTCGCCTGGCTCCATGGGTTCTGAAAGACAGGAGGTTGTTTTTGCTTTAGAACTTGGATGTCTTTCAGAAGGGCATGTGACTTCCCAGAAGGCCAAGCGGCCCTGTGTGTTTAGCATTTCTGTAATCTGTGTGTTTCCCCAGGCGTGGAACTGGCTGCCCATGCTTCACCCCTGAGTCCTTTGAGCTCTCTTGGCTTTAGTGGAGAGGGTGGCAGGATTGTGGGGAGGTGGACGGGTCCCCTAGGCCAGACCCAGAGCACAGTTGCCCTGTTCCTGCACTACTGAGGGAGTGCAGACTGGGAGAGGGCTGAGCCTAGGGGAGAGAGGGAGGGATATCTAGCTCAGGCAGGGGCTGGGCAACCGGTCAAGCCATGTGACAGGAGGCCACTGTCAGAGGACTTGTCTTGCTGACTCATTCTAGTGTCTCTGAGACACTGGGAACATCCCAAGTGTCATCGTCCTGTGTTCTTGTGCTGCGCGCGCGCACGCGCGCGCGCGTGTGTGTGTGTGTGTGTGTGTGTGTGTGTGTGTGTGTGTGTGTGTGTGCAGGAGTGAGAGACTGAACAATAAGAGGGCTCAACACCTGCTGTGGCTGTAGCTGTAGCTGGCTGTTGCTGGGCAGAGCTGGGTGAAACACATCTATCAATAGCTGGCTGTGTGGTTGCGGGGGTGGAGGTGTCCCTTCCCCTCTCTGTGCCTCAGTTTCTCACTTAGGAAGTAAAATCTATTGAGCTATTTCCCAGGCCTCTTGTGTCCAAGAAAGGTGATGCCCCCCAGTGTGGCAGACCAAGTCTGTGAGTGCACAGTGGGGCTGCTCTCAGACCACGAGTGCTTCTGCAGAGTGCTGTTGTGGACGAACAAGGCCCTGGGTTCCCTCCCCAGCACTGCATAAACCATGTAGTGCTTGCCTGGGATCCAAGTCCAGGGAGGTGGAGGCAGGAGGATTAATGCCAGGCCAGCCTGTGCTACATAAGACCTTATCCCCGCAAAATTCTCCCAGCATGCCTCACTGGTGACAGAGAGGTGCTGGTTCACTCCTGACTCCCTCCCCTTTGCTAGGGCTCCTGGGGTCACAGTGGCAGCCACCAGCCCTGCTTTCTGGCTATGTCCATTCCTAACCTCCTCTCTCCCATAATGACATTCCACACACCTCTCTAGCACACCTCATGCTGTGAGGTTCTCACTCATCTCAGCTTCTAGAAGCTTCTGCCCAGCCAGGGACACACCACTCAGGACTTTCACTTCTCCAGCTTTTCCCTAACAATATATTCTGACTTGTCAAATCATGTTTGTCAAGTCATGTGTGAGGGAAGTTCACTGTGGGCCGAGTGAATCACTTCCTGAGGGGGACCTCTGAGTATCCTAGGAGCCTGAGAACAGAATGCAGGCATTGTCATCTGAAAGACTACAGTGAAGTGGGGGGCAGAGGGGAGAACAGTGGCTTGCCCAGCCCCAGAATCCTACATGTGCACTTGGAAAGCGGAGGCAGGTGGATCTCTGAGTTTGAGGCCAGCCTGGTCTACTTAGCAAGTTCCAGGACAGCCAGGGCTACACAGTAGAGCCAGAAAAGAAGGGGCAGAGCAGGGAGGGGAAGAGAAGAGGGATGGTGGAAGTGGTTGAAGCTATGGAGTGTCTGTCTGTCTGTCTGTCTGTCTGGGTCCCAGCAGGCTCTGCCCCATGTGGACTGGACCCGTCTGTCTGTCTGTCTGTCTGTCTGTCTGGGTCCCAGCAGGCTCGGCCCCATGTGGACTAGACCCTTCAATGTTGTCTTAGTCTGATGTTTGAAACTCCTGACACTGTGCCTGGTGTGCTCCGTCACTGCTACGGTTGTTCTCTCTATGAATGTTCCTTATATGTGACGTTCCTTGGTAATAAAGCAAATTGCAGAAACGAGATTGATTCAGGGTCTCCTGATTTCTGTAGAGCAAGTGATAGGCCATACAAGTGCTTACATTATGGTGGCTCTGTCACCCATATCCCCTGCCTTTACCTCTCCGCAGTGCCGCGCCGTGTGTAGCCTGAACACATCTGACCGCTGTGACTTTGTCAGGAGGAATCCCGACTGCCGCAGCGAAGGGGGCTACCTGGACTACCTCAAGGGTGTCTTCTGCTACTTCCCCCCCAACCTCCTCCCTCTGGCCATCACCCTCTATGTGAGTCTGTGCCTGGGACCTGGGACCTGGTAACGGGCATGTGTCTGTCTGTGCGGTAACGGGGCACGTGTCTGTCTGTGCAAGGGCGTAACTCTTTTCTCCTTTTCTGGTCTCCACCAGGTTTTCTGGCTCCTTTACCTCTTTCTGATCCTGGGAGTCACCGCGGCCAAGTTGTGAGTGTGGCCTGGGCTTGTGTCCAGCTTATAGATGGGAAAATGCAATCCTGAGAGCTGAGATCCAGTGACTCACCTTCGGGAAATGATAGGGCAGGGGCCAGCCACTGTGCATGCTCGCTGGTGGACCTCACACACGCCTATATGTATAGGCGGAGAGTCCTTGCGCATGCGCATGCCTGTGCTTATGGCAGAGGGTCTTCAGGCATGCGCATGCCTGTGCTTATGGCAGAGGGTCTTCAGGCATGCGTGTATACGTGCTTATGGCAGAGGGTCTTCAGGCATGCGCATGCCTGTGCTTATGGCAGAGGGTCTTCAGGCATGCGCATGCCTGTGCTTATGGCACCCGGAAGTTAATCTGGGGTGTTGGGTTTCTTGTTTGTTTGCTTTTCAAGTCAGGGTTTCTCTGTGTAGCCCTGGCTGTCCTGGAATTTACTCTGTAGCCCAGGCTGGCCTTAATCAGAGATCCACCAGCCTCTGCCTCCTGAGTTCCGAGATTAAAAAGTGTGTGCTGCCACTGCCTAGCTGCAGGTGTTGGTTGTTCTTAAGGGTTTTTTGAGAAGGGGTCTCTCACTGACTTTGGCTCGCTGCCTGGTCTAGACGGGCTGGCCAGTAAAGCCTTGCCTCTCTAGCACTACAAGACGAGCCACCACGCCCAGCTTTCTCTCTCTCTCTCTCTCTCTCTCTCTCTCTCTCTCTCTCTCTCTCACACACACACACACACACACACACACACACACACACACACACAAAGCTTCATGTTTTTGTCCCGGGACACTCGAGTTTACAAGGCAAACCCTTTACTGGCCGAGTCTCCTCCCAGCAGACCCTGACAGTTGGCTCTTCCCCTCTAGCTTCTGCCCTAACCTGTCAGCCATCTCCACTAGCCTTAAGCTCTCCCACAACGTGGCAGTATCCTTTGATCCAACTCCCTGTAGGAAAGGGTGGTCGAGGGAGGCAGGGGCGCAGGGTGAGTTGCAGCTACGGGGCCAGGAAATGGTCTTCATGGAACCCCCTTGACAAACTCCCCCATGGTGTCACCTTCCTGGCCTTTGGAAATGGCGCTCCAGACATCTTCAGCGCTCTAGTGGCTTTCTCAGATCCACGTACTGCCGGCCTGGCCATCGGAGCTCTGTTTGGTGAGCACAGCCCCACTGGGGTATGGAGGCTTTGGGGATCACCCAGGGTGCGGCCTCCTGAGCTCTGGTCTCCCGTCTTCCAGGTGCAGGGGTGCTGGTCACCACTGTGGTGGCCGGAGGCATCACCATCCTGCATCCCTTCATGGCTGCCTCCAGGCCCTTCCTCAGAGACATCGCTTTCTACATGGCGGCCGTGTTCCTAACCTTCACCGCACTCTATCTCGGCAGGATCACGCTGGCATGGGCACTGGGTGAGCAGTCCAGGACACTCTAGGACAGAGTCTCTGGAAATGTCTGGGGACAGAGTCGATTTTATCCAAAGTGACAAAACAGTGCTTAAGCCAGCTAAGGATGGGCAAAGAGAATGGGGTGAGGAGGGGGAGGGGCGGGAACCTGGTGGCTTTCAGATGTGGTTGCCACCCCAGGTGCCTCACAGCAAACTAGGTCAAGTCTGACTAAGAGAGGCCCAGAAGAATGTCAGGGAAGCCAGGAAGAGACACGTGGCCCAGGGGACAGCCACAGAGGGGACCACTACTCCCCCATTTCCCTGGCAAGAAGGCGGAGGTAGGTAAATGGGAGCCGGCAAAGGTCTTGAGCTGTAGCCATGTAGCCATAGAAGTGGACTGGCCAGAGGCAGGCCAGCCCAGAGCGGGTATCAGGGGCCGCATCCCACTCCCCTGCTGCTCTAGGTTCCTGCATGGTGGCTTAAGGGTTACTGAGTACCCATGCTCCCTTCTCTGACTGAGGGGGTTAGTTGGTGGCATGTAGGCAGGAAAAGTGACTCTAGAATAGCAAGAAAAAGGTAGAGGCACAGGGATGGCCATTCACCCGCCAGAGCACCTGGTGACAGTCTGCCCCTCTGCCTGCAGGTTACCTGGGCCTCTATGTGTTCTACGTAGTCACAGTAATCATCTGCACGTGGGTCTACCAACGGCAGCGAAGCAGGTCCCTGGTCCACTCCATATCGGAGACACCAGGTGAGGAACCTCCATGAGGGGACAGAGGGGATGGGTGACTCTGTTCTTCACTGCTGCTGCGTGTCCCCCAAGGTCAGTCCATGTCCTGCCCAGCCATCTCTTCACCATGCCCGGGCCACATCCATTCCCTGGTTTGTGCTGGCCGGCCACAGAACGTTCTCGCCCAGGGTCACACACAGGTCTCCACTCAGTACTAAAGTTGGCCTCATTAGCACAAGTTGTGTGCCCCTCTGCCCTTGGGAAGAATCCAGATAAACCCTATGGACACATGTACAGAGCACAGGTACGCTTATATACACAAGGGCACTACACCTGCACACATGCACATGTGTACAGGGCCCACAGAAGGCACACATGCACACACGCATGCACACACGCATGCACACACGCATGCACACACGCAATACACTACACATATGCAAACAAACACACTCCAAATACAAACCCGACACACAGATAGCAGTGTGAAACAGGAGTCAAGTGTTTACGGCAGGCCTGGCATGCCGTGACTCCATCCCCTTGGTGACACTTCTGTGTGGAGACTCTTACTTCACTCCTGTCCTGGAAGAAAACAGACTCAGGGAGAAATGAAATCCTCTCACGACCAAGGAGCTGGAGTAGGATACAACTAGCATTCTAGCACTGAGTGCTGACCCAGACGCCCAAAGGCCACACTTGGGAACCTGCAAAAGACATTCTGCATAAAGCCTGTGTGTGTGCCTGTGAGCCTGCAGAGGGCAGCACAATCTCATTTCCAGCATAGAGCAGGGACAGAGGGCCTTCCTCCAGGTAGCCTGCCAGGATTTCTCCCCTCTTTGCTAAGCATGGTGTTAGAATTCAGAGCCTGTCCCACTCTGCTGGGGAAGCTTGGCAGGTTGAAATGGGAAGAGAGAGACAAGCGATTCTGAGAGAGAAGTCAAGGTCACAGAGAGGCAGAAAGAAGTCTGGACTTAGCCCTGTCTGGTGAGGGGTGGGGACCACTTTCCTCTGAGGCTTCTCTTCCCACATTCCAGGCCTAGTGAGAGCTGAAACTTTAGAGGAACATTTGAGACAAACCAGAAAGCATTGTAGTCATCCGCCGGGTGTGCTGGCACACACCTGCAAGCTGGCACGTGGGAGGCAGAAGCAGGAGAATCAAAAGCTCACGGCTAGGGGCGGCAAGATGGCTCAGCAAGTAAGCATGCTTGCTGCCAGCCTGAGGGCCTGAGCTTGAGGGAACCCGGGATCCTTATATCGAAGGGAAAAAACAACTCCCACTAGTAATCCTCTGATCTCCAGTGGGTGCACATGTACACACGCATACACATGTACACAATAAATAAATATAGATGTATGTGTATGTATGTACATATGTATGTATGTATGCATATATTCTAGGATAGCACGAAATACAGAGCAGAGAGAGACAGAGACAGAGGAGAGAGAGCACACCATGTAGCATCCAGGCACCAACCCGGCTGTTTGGTATTAAACTGTGAGCATTGCCACAGCCTAAGGTTTAACGATGCCATGCTCCCACAGTGTAAGGATTTCTGACCATGTGTTGCCATTTCAGAGAAAGCTAACGTGAGGGCTTAGGCAGAGTGTGTGTTTGGTGTGGTCTGGTTCTGGATCCCACTGTATAAAGCAGGCACAGTGGTGTGAACCTATTGTCCCAGGGCTAGGGTGATGTGCCTAGCCAGGAAGAAGTTCAGGGCCAGCCTGGGCTACATGAGACCCTACCAAGGAAGGAGAGGGGGATAAAGAGGAAGGGATGGAGGGAGGGAGGAAAGCCTGGACACTTGTATATTAACTCTGCCCTGTCCCAGGGGTGAGCCTCTGACCTGGCATAATCCTGGAAGGTTCTGGCATACCCTGGGGGCATGTGAACCATGCCTGCCCCACTCCTGTTTCCCACAGAGTTGCTGTCTGACTCAGAGGAGGACCAGATGTCTTCCAACACCAACAGCTACGACTATGGTGAGGCCAAGCCCTGGACCCACAAGCATAAGGACACCAGGGGCCAGATTCCCTGGGTTGAGCTCTGCTGGTCTGGGAGGGCAGGGGAGGCCTTCCTGGATGAGCCATGCCTGGCCACACCTGCCCTGCCTGGACCACACAGGAGATGAGTACCGGCCTCTGTTGCTGGGTGAGGAGACCACTGTCCAGATCCTGATCCAAGCCCTGAATCCCGTGGACTACAGGAAGTGGAGAACTCAGTCGATATCCTGGAGGCTCCTGAAAGTAGTCAAGGTAAGAGGGGCCCGGGCTCCAGGCTCTCGGCCTTGTGACAGGTTCAGTCCATTATCATCAAGGTGGGAGCATGGTAGCATCCAGGCAGACATGGTGCAGGAGGAGCTGAGCGTTCTACATCTTCATCTGAAGGCTCATAAGAGAAGACTGACTTCCAGGCAGCTAGGAGGAGGGTCTTAAACCACACCCACAGTGACACACCCACTCCAACAGGCCACACCCTTAATAGTGCCACTCTCTGGGCCTAGTACAGTCAAACCATCACACAGGTCCTACTAATGCAGTTCCCGCTGGTCTGGAGCTTGCTATGTAGACCAAGCTGACCTTGAACTCACAGAGATTTACTTGTCTCTGCTTCCTAGTCTTGAGGTTCAAGCTGTGCGCCATCATCCCTGCCCACTGTGGCCTGGCAGCTGGAGTCTACTGAAATGCCCTTTTAGTGGCCAGCCTGGAATGTAGTAGGGAAACTGAGTCCTGAAACTTGGCTGGTGACTTGACCCAGGGTTGTCTACATTCTACAGAGGAAGAAAGGTGTCTTCCCTGGACAGGGAAACCCACCAGTGTTCTGGGCTGGGTAGATTTTAGGCCTCTTTAGTCTCAGGAATAAAGAATGAACTATGTTTCTATCCTGTGGCTATGATGTCCTTTGAGTCCCTGTTTTCTTCAGTATAAAATGGGGATTGCTGAGCTGGAGTCATAGCGCTCTGGTAGAGCGCTTGCCTAACATGCATGAAGCCCTGGGTCCCATCCCCACACTTCATCCATGGAGAACATCCCTCTAATCCTGGCTCAGAGGAGGCAGAAGCAGAGAAGGGGACAGCATGCACACAGATGTGGGGCTGGGCCTGCTTGTGGGTGCTTTGCAGCAATGAGCACTCTGGAGTAGGGGAGCGTTTGCTGAACCCCCCACTCCAGCTGACACCCTCCTGCCCCCCAGTTGCCTGTGGAATTCTTGTTGCTGCTCACAGTACCCGTTGTGGACCCAGACAAGGATGATCGGAATTGGAAACGGCCACTTAACTGTCTGCAACTGGTCATCAGCCCCCTGGTCCTGGTCCTGACCCTGCAATCAGGGGTCTGTAAGTTCCCCTCCCCCTCCCCCACTGTCTGTCCTTCTCCTCTTCCTCATCCTCTTCATCCTCTTATCCCAGAATTCCATCAGACCAGGGCATGCTCATCCAAGAGTCTTTCCATCAGTGGCTGAGTGGCTCAGTCCAGCCCTTGCCCCATCAAAGGCTTGAGGAGGGCTGCAGGATGAATGAGGTCAAAGATAGAATACCTTCCTAGCAGCCGAGGGGCTGGGTTTCATGTCCACTTCTACTAACAAGAACATTTACAGAATAAGGCTGCACGTGGTAGAAAACTTTAATCAGGGCTGGAGAGATGGCTCAGTGGGTAAGAGCACTGATTGCTCTTCTGAAGGTCCTGAGTTCAAATCCCAGCAACCACATGGTGGCTCACAACCATCTGTAATAAGATCTGATGCCCTCTTCTGGTGCCTCTGAAAACAGCTACAGCATACTTACATATAAATAAATAAATAAATAAATCTTAAAAAAAAAAAAAGAAAGAAAGAAAAGAAAGAAAACTTTAATCAATCAACCCCAGCACTTGAGAAGCGGAAGCAGGTAGGTCTCTGAATTTGAGGCCAGCCTCGTCTATACAGTGAGTTCCAGGACAGCCAGAACTACATACAGTGAGTCCCTGCCTTTAAAAAGAAAAAAATTTGGGCTAGGAAGATGGCTTAGCGGGTAAGAGCACTGACTGCTCATCCTAAGGTCCTGAGTTCAAGTCCCAGCAACCACATGGTAGCTCACAACCATCTGTAATGAGATCTGATTCTTCTGGTGTGTCTGAAGACAGCTACAGTGTACTTATGTATAATAGTAAATAAATTAAAAAAAAAGAAAAAGAAAAAAATGTACAGAATGGGAGATTTCACACTAAATCTTCCAGCTTTATCATCTGGACCTGAGTCCTGAAGGAAAACCTGGCAGCGCCCAGAGGTGGCTCTAGACAGAGGTGGCTCTAGACAGAGGTGGCTCTAGAATGGGTGTAGCCAGCTCATATGACCCTAGAAGCTTCTGTTGTCCTCAGAATGTCTTGCTAGCCCCACCACGCTGACTTTCCCCATCAGTCCTGGAATGGCAGTTTCATTTCTGCCTTGCTTTGGCTGAGAACACAGGCTCACCAGGCATTTTCTGGTTTGCCCCTGTTTCTTCTTTTGTTCTGAGGTAACATGCACCTCCTTTCTCTCTCTTCTGGCACTTCCCCTCAGCCCAAGGTTGGAGTGGGAGCCTTCAGCTAAAGGCACGGTGTGCATCGTGTGACTTTCATGCCAGGGTTTGTGTGATGCATGCCCAGTTTATGGAGGGATGTAGGGTAGAGGGAGGAGGGAGGCAGATGGGGGTGTCTGGGAGCCTAGCTCCCTGCAGTCTCTGTCCGTGGGGAAGTTATGGCCCTGCCTCCCACCAGGGGAAACCTGGAGCCTACTTTACAGCCACTGACTGGGGCTTTCTTCCACAACTAAATGTGGAACATGCCTGTGCTTTAAACCCAGCTCTCACTTTTTATTTTATTTTTTTTAATGTGCATTGGTGTTTTGCCTACATGTGTGTCTGTGTGAGGGTGTCAGATATTCCAGAATTCGGGTTACAGACAGTTGTGAGCTGTCACGCGGGTGCTGAGAATTGAACCTGGGTTCTGTGGAAGAGCAGCCAGTGCTCTTAACCACTGAGCCATCTCTCCAGCCCCTCCCCCCCCTTTTTTTTTTTAAATTTTAGATAGTCACAGTAGGTACCTCAGACTGTCCTTGAGCTCACTACACAGCAGAGGATGACCATAAACTCTCGATCTTTCTGCCTCAGTCTCCCGAGGGCTAAGAAGACAGGCGTGTACTACCATGTCTGCTTTATGTGATACTAAAGAATCCAGGCTTCATGCGTACTAGGCGCGCTGTCTGCTGCCTAGCTGCCTAGCTGGAGCCAGCTGCCTCCTCAGCATGCTGTCCCACACCCCTTTCTGGTATTTTTGAGACAGTATTTCATATATCATGATAGTCTTCAACTCTCTACTTAGCTGAGGCTGGCCTTGAACTTGTGAACCTATTCAAAGCCCCCCTGTCACTGTGGGGGCTGGCGGGAGGAAGTGGGGAGGCAAGCCCGGGGGATCCCAGGTCCCTTTCTTGCCCCACAGATGGGATCTACGAGATTGGTGGCCTCCTTCCAGTCTGGGCTGTGGTGGTGATCGTGGGCACAGCCCTGGCTTCAGTGACCTTCTTTGCCACATCTAACAGAGAGCCCCCGAGACTGCACTGGGTAAGAATTGGCAACCTCTGAATGGTGGCCTGAGTGTGTTTCTGGTGTGGTATGGTCAATGGCAGAGTCTACCTTGCAGGTGAGCTAAACCCCAAGCCATTTGCCTGTGTGGGCTCCTTTTTTTTTTTTTTTTTTTTGTCACGAGACAGGGTTTCTCTGTGTAGCCTTGGCTGTCCTGGAACTCACTCTGTAGACCAGGCTGTCCTCGAACTCAGAAATCCACCTGCCTCTGCCTCCCAGGTGCTGGGATTACAGACGTGCGCCACCGCCACCCGGCGTTTGCTCCCTTATTTTTTGTGTTTTAGATGTATTTATCTTTATGTGTATGACTGTTTGGCTTGCATGTGTGTCTGTGTACCATGTGCATGCCTGGTACCCTAAGAAGCCAGAAGAGAGCACTGGGTCCCCGCAGGAGTTACCTGCGCCTATGGGCCACCCAATTTGGATACCAGGAACTGACCCACTCTGCAGGAGCAGCAAATGCTCTTAACTGCAGAGCCAACCCTTCCAGGCCCTTTCTGCTTTTTTTTGGCACAAAGCCTTATGTATCCCAGAATGGCCTTGAACTCATGACCCCCCTGCCTCTGACTCCCAGTGCTGGAATCAGTTGGTGCTGTGTTTCAGGAGTGCTGAGGCTAGAACTCAGGGTTCAAGCACACTAGGCCGGTGCTCTGCCGAGGTGTGCCCCAGAACCAATGGGTTTGTCTCCTTCAGAGTTGTGTGAGCAGGTTCAGGCCATCTCACCCCCTCAGAGCTCTGTGCCTGGTAGATAGCCTCAGCCTTTTCAGCCCCTGCAGCTTTCTATCTCTCTCTAGATTTGCCTGTTCTGGATCTTTCTTCTCCTGCTTCTTTCTTTTAAAAAAAGTCTCTCTCTCTCTCTCTCTCTCTCTCTCTCTCTCTCTCTCTCTCTCT
>JADRCD010213877.1:24362-26862 GCA_019843815.1 Montemys delectorum
TCTCTCTCTCTCTCTCTCTCTCTCTCTCTCTCTCTCTCTCTCTCTCTGTGTGTGTGTGTGTGTGTGTGTGTGGTGTGTTTGTGGAAGTCAGAGACAATCTGTAGAAGTTGGTTTTCTCCTACTTTGTGGATTTTGAAAATTGAATGTCAGTTATTGAGAGCAAATTCCTTTGCTCATCCTCCATCCATCCATCCATCCTTGCCTCCCTCCCTTCATACTCCCCTCCCTCCCTCCTTTGTGGTGCTAGGCAAGCATTCACCACTGAGCCATATCCTCAGCCCTCTTTTGGGGTTTTGCTACGCAAGCTAGATTCGAACTTGAGATGCTCCCACCTGGGCCACTCTACAGCGCCTGTCCTCAGCTGCATTCCAGACATCGAGGACATTAGAGTAGTGTCTTTTTGTGCCTGGTGTCTTTTTGTTTGTTTGTTTGTTTGCTTGTTTTTCGAGACAAGGTTTCTCTGTGTAGCCCTAGCTGTCCTGGAACTCACTCTGTAGACCAGGCTGGCCTCAGAAACTCAGAAATCCACCTGCCTCTGCCTCCCAAGTGCTGGGATTAAAGGTGTGTGACACCACCGCCCGGCTTGGTTGATTTATTATACATAAGTACACTGTAGCTGTCTTCAGACACACCAGAAGAGGGCATCAGATCTCATTACAGATGGTTGTGAGCCACCATGTGGTTGCTGGGAATTGAACTCAGGACTTTTGGAAGAGTAGTCAGTGCTCTTAACCTCCAGCCATCTCTCCAGCCCGACTGGTGTCTTTTGATGGCAGTTGGGTCTTCGAGGACCATCCCTGTTCTCAGGTGTAGCTTCTTTGTTTTCTGAAGAAGGCTGCCCTGGGATGGCACTTGGGGCCTCTGGCCTGCAGGTGAGCATCCTTTCATCTGTCTGGGTCCCACCACCGCTGCTACTCTGCCACTGTGTCACTTCCTGGCCTGGATTGTAGGTACCTGTTACCCAGTTTACAGATAGGACATGTCCTGCTTGGGGATCGGCCGGGGTCCCATCAGGATCCCCATTCCCTCCGTAGCTCTTTGCTTTCCTGGGTTTCCTGACCAGCGCTCTGTGGATCAACGCAGCTGCCACGGAGGTGGTGAACATCTTGCGGTCCCTGGGTGTGGTCTTCCGCCTGAGCAACACGGTCCTAGGGCTGACCCTCCTGGCCTGGGGGAACAGCATTGGAGGTAACTTAGAGATCTGGGGTGGCTCTTCTCTTCCCTAGCCATACTCATAGCTGGAGAGGACATCCAGGGTGTACTTCCTCTGCACCAGCGGGATGCCTGCTGTCACTTTTGAGTGTCACTGCGAGTCTGGGGAGAGTGTCACTAACCCCCCATGGACTGGAACATCCCATAGAGGCTTTCCATAGTCTAATGCTTGAAACATTCTGCAGATCCCCAGAGTTTAGTGAGGACGTGAAACCCATTACAACCAACTATGTTTAGTGTATGTGTGTGTGTGTGTGTGTGGGGGGGTGTCGGTGACACACAGGCTGTCACACATACAAACCTATTGGCATCTGTTTAGCCACAGCAGCCAGTTATGGTTGGCCAGGTTACACACCGAACAGGACCATTCTAGCATGGAGCTGGGAGTCCAGAGTCTAGCTGTTCTCAGTTCAGCTCTTACCCAAAGCACACGAAGGTGCCCTGAGAGCTTGTGGGGTATAGCACTACACCCCTAAGGGGGCGGGCCTTTGTCCATGCTTGTTGACTGACTAGCTACATAAACAGGAGCCTGTCCCTCACAGCGTATTCTCTCTGTGCAGATGCGTTCTCCGATTTCACGCTGGCCCGCCAGGGGTACCCTCGGATGGCTTTCTCGGCCTGTTTCGGTGGCATCATCTTCAGTATCCTTTTGCTGGTCTTCTCTGAGCCTCTGTGTGGTGTCTCAGCTCTGAGAGTCACAAGTGGACTCTGAGCACCCCACCCTTGGGACTGGCTGGGGACCTGTGGCTTCACTTTGGCATTCGTAGATGGGACATTAAGATTCCAATCTTGTGGGACTCTTGTGACAACCTCAGGTTAGTACAAAAGAAGCACCCTGGAGTGAGGCAGAGGGACAGCAGCCTTGTCCCCTAGCCGCCCTATCCTTAGCTTCTGTAAGGCACAGGGGTGTGGTCACTTGGCCTCAGTTTCCCGTAACGCTGAGTGCTCACAGGTGTCAGGCATCTCTGACACTCCACTTGATTCCCATAGGCTGAGGGCACACTGAGGCCCAGGGAGGGGGCTGTGGACAGTAAAGAAGGCCATGTGCTGAGGGGCCTCTGAGCCCAGGGCTGGTTGCTAGGTTGGGCGTGAGCGCCAACAAAGCTTCCTGAACCTATAGCAGACATCCTGGTTGGTGTAGGGCTGGGCTGCTTGCTGCAGATCGTCCGGAACCATGCTGTGGAGGTGAAGGTTGGTAGTGTGACTGCAGAATATCTTGAAAATATTTTGCATGAGGGTTGGAAGGCGTTTCCCTGGAAGCTGGACAAGTAACTGAGATACAGCCTGC
>JADRCD010213877.1:29362-37998 GCA_019843815.1 Montemys delectorum
AGCCAGCCTGAGCCCTGTGCCTACCTCAAGGGGAGCTAGGGATGGAGGTCGGGGAGGGGGGGCTGACCCTCCCCAGGGGCGTCTTGCAAGTGGTATGACCAGCCTTTTAAAAATGCCACTCATCCTCAGACTGCCTTCAGCTGTAACTAAGAGACTTGACTGTTGTCTTGGGTTTTTTTGTTGTTGTTCCCCGAAATAAAAGACGAGTTATTTCTAGCATACCAGAAGAGTCCCACGGGTCTCATCGGTTCTTTGCCTGGGCTGGTGACCTTAAGGCTAGGGGAAGGGGTGACGTGGGGTCAGTAGTGGCCCACCCACCCACAAGCCGGAAGTCAAAGGTTGCAGCGTTGTCTATAAAGCAGAGGCTCTTTATTGGCACACCAGAAATCTGGGCACAGTGGGTTCCTAGGTAACAAATCACTGTATAAAACCTTCCAACGTGGCTCCTAACCCATACAAAATGATTGTCTGCACGGTGTGGAGAAAGTAAGGCTGGGGTGGGAGAGGAGAAGCAAGGAGGAGGGACGGGACACTGTTCCCACTGACCGCCTCATCGCCGGTGGGGAGAGGCGTGGTTCCATAGCTGCCTCTGCGAGGTGGTGACACCAAGCCACCAGTTCCCACTCAGCTGCACTGAGGGAAGGGTCATCCGGGTGGGACAGGATCCTGGGGGCATGAGCTGACAGCCCTGGGTGACACAGTCTGTTCCCTGCATGGCTGGCAAGTTTGAGGGCAGCTTAGTGTGTGCTCAAGGTGACTCTGGGGACAGGTTTTCTCAGGCTACAGTTCGGCCTAACAGCCCCATCTCCCTCGGGCACCTGGCTGGTGTGTGCTAAACCCAGGGGTTTTTATGCCTCTACATGGGGCCCAAGACCAGTCCCTCCACCTGAGCCTGCTCCCCTAGGCTGAGGGAACGTGGGGTAGAAGATCCAGCCTTGAAGTAGGCTGGGTGCTCAGAGGCCTCCCTCTTTCTGCTTCCAAAATGCCACTCATACCCAAAAGCTAAGACAGACAGCTACATAAAGGAGGCTGCTTCTCAGGACTGTGGCCTAGAGTCCGGGGTGAGCTCTGGTGGAGGCCAAGAGCTCATTGAAGCGGGAGGGACTTTGCCAGTCTCCTGACTCTCCTTGGAAACCAGAGGTTTTCCTGGGGGTTGGTGGGGGGTGGGGGCTGTGCTTTATTTAAAGTAAAAACATCCGCTTTTCAGCTTGGCCCGTGGTTCAGCAGCTGGGAGAACAGGAAGGACCTCTGCCTGCCCAAGCAACAGGAGTTGGAAGGCCAGGTTAGCAGGGTGCCAGGCAACTTCGGGAGGCCCTGCCTGCCTCCACACTTCAGCCCCTTGTGGACAAAACCAGCAGGATGAAGTGACCAGGGCTTCATCCCTCTGCCACCTGCCACTGCACGACCCAGCCACCACAGGTCACCTGACCCGCCTCCCCTACCCACCTAGCTTATGAGAACCTTAGAGGAGGCAGTGTTAAAGTGTGGGGGGTGAGGGGGGCTGCCTTCAGCACCAGTTCACATGAACTCTCCTGAGCAAGTCAAACTCCCAGGGCCTCTAGTTGGCTTTCTCCTGCCGGGAGGGCTTCCCTGGGAGGCTATGGTGGGATTTCAGCAACAAGAAAGGACAGCAAGCCCTGAGAGGACCCTCTGCTGTCTCCAGCCATCTCTGGCCTTTGCCAGGCTCCCATTGGGTCCCAGGCACTTATCCCTCAAGGGGACCTTCTAGCACTTTGTCACCCACAGACACCACCCTGCAGGATGTGGGGGTTTCTTCCTAGTGGTTTTTGTCCCTCATACCAGACACAGACCCCTGTGGTGGCTGGGAGACAGGTAGAGGTGATGCAAGGATGAAGCCCGGGGCCACAGCAGGGAGGCAGTCTGTGTCGCCCTGGGAAAGCCGGCATTGCCAAGACGAGACAGCCTATTTTAGGGGCTTCTTGAGCAGGGGGCTTCCAGAGTTTTCCATGGTAGGAAGAGAGCTCAGCCAGGCCTGGGGCTCCAGCCTAAGCTGATTTCTGGAGCTCAGGAAGACAGAGTAAGGTGGTTCAAACCCTGGCTAGTCCTTTTCTGTCTCTGTGTAAATATGTGCATATATATAAGTGTGTCTACATACACACATGGTTTCCATACATCGTAGTACATAATACTATGGTGTTATTGCATAGAAGAGGCTGGCTTGATGAAACCCTGCTAGGTGACGGTCTGGGAGCGCTGGCGACTGCCCAGGGGCTGCTGGGCTGCAGGGCCTGGCACACTGCCCCTGAGCTTCTGCTGCTCCTGTTCCCGGGCGTGCTCCTCGTACCACTCCTAGAGAAGAGGCGGGTGCTGCTGAGGGTGGTTCGCCTGCCAACTCTCCTGCTCCCTTGCTTATGTGAGGGACACACAGCCCCAGAAGGACAGTGGAAGAACCTCTGCTTGGGGGAAGGACAGCAGAGCCAGAGCCAGGCCTACTGAGATGACCACCCCAGCACAACCCTGAAGATATAATGGCCCCCAATAGAGAAAAAGTCACAAAAGCCCCCCCTCCCCCGCCACTGTGGAGGCCTGAGCCAGGTCCACAGGGCTCTGGAGACCAGGTCCCAGGCTCAGACACTGGTGCTGCATTCCAATGTGGCCACAGGGATACCTTTCAGAAACTCATGGCCACTTACCTCCCAGCTTCCCCAGAAAGCCAGGATCTGGGGTACTCTGGTAGATAGCTCCCCCATATTTAAAGAAACAGAACCCAAGCCACAGACTGTCAGAGCTTAAAGAATTCTCCAGAGACAGCCCATGGCTGTGCCCTCATTAGCAGAAGGGAAACTGAAACAGGAGAGGCTGTGCAGGCTAGGAGAGGATACGGGTGCACTGGCCTCTAGGGGCCTGAGTGCTCCTGGGCAGTTACCTCCACTGCTCTGTGAGGCACGGATTGCCTGTTATGCCACTTGGGGTGGGGTCTGTCAGTGACACCAAGGCTCAGTGGGCCTCACATACATAAGGAAGCCAACCAAAATGTCTGTAATAATGATGCTGCTGCCAAGGAAGTCCCAGGGACCCCACAGGATCCACAGGGGGCATCGCCCTCAAGGGGCAGCATAGCCATGCAGTGCACAGGATCTACAGGGGGCTCCGCCCTCAACGGGCAGCATAGCCATGCAGTGGACAGGATGGGAGAACGGCCTCCCAGAAATGCAGCAAAGTATCAGATGCATCAGCATCGAGACTGCCAAGGGCCCCCACCCTGAGCCCCATGGAGACCTCCACCAGAAGGGTGCCTCCTGGGGCATCAACCCCTACCTGGATCTCCTCCTGGTACATCTTCAGACTCAGGTCACTTTTGGTTCTCGATCGCCGTCCCAGAAACACCATGGAGTTTTGCTAAGAAGGAATGGAGGAGGCTGTGAAGTATGTATGGCTGCAGGTGGCATGGACTCACCTGGGGCTGGGGCTGGGGCTGGGGCCGAGGACCAGGCATGGACGCTGCTCCTACCCTACTGACATTTCCACAAGGGTGCCACCAGCTTGAGGTGGCAGGCCCTGCTCCCTTTTGCAGCTGCAGAGCCTGTGGCCCCTCACCTGGTATTTCTCCATCTGAGACAGGGTGTCAAGCAACCGGGTGACGTCAGAGGAGGTGCCTCGCTCCTCGCGATAAAGCTCCAGGACGGCCAGAAGCTCCTCCTTGGACATTTCCTTTTCGATGAGGATGCCACTGTCCACTGAGGGTGGGGAGAGCTGGGTCCCATAGCCGCCCTCCCAAGCAGAGGTCTCTCCTCCCCCTCCCCTCGCTAACAGGGTGAGTGCATCAGGAAGGTACTGTGTCTAGCCCACAGCTTACAAGGACACAGGGCATCAGGGAGAGCAAGGTGTGGTAATCTTAGCGTTAGGGTATGGAGAGTGGCTGGACTACCTCAAGGCCAGCCTTGGCTGCCTACCAAGTCTGAGACCAGCCTGGGCTACATGAACACCTACTGCACAAAGAGAGAGGCTTGAAGACGAAAACAGAAAAGCATTAGGCGGCATCGAGGATGCAGAGATTTGAGGATCACTTACAAAGCAAGGCTGTCTCTAATCACATGTTTGTGTGTATATATAAAATCAACTAGCTTGCTACCACACCGATTTAAAAACAGGAAGCCGGCAGTGGTGGATCAAGGGCACGCCTTTGATCCCAGCACTTGGGAGGCAGAGGCAGGTGGATTTCTGAGTTTGAGGCCAGCCTGGTCTACAGAGCGAGTTCCAGGACAGCCAGGGCTATACGGAGAAACCTGTCTTGAACCACCCCCCCCCCCAAAAAAAAAAAAAGAATGGGTAAGAACGGGGAGGTCTGCTCTGATGTTTGTTTCCTTCCCCTTCTTCAGTTCAGGGTGCAATCAGGGCTTTGTATATGCTGTGCATAGGAACACTGAGCTGCCACTCAGCCAAGAATGAAGACAGGCTGCACATGCAGGAACCAGCGAGTACTGCCAGGCCACTGGGCTGCAGAAGGGACACTGTGCAGCTCTGCGGTGAACTGCTCACAGCCAGATTAGGGATCTGTGGTGGTCTGTGTCTATTACAGAGAAATGTGGCTGCACTGAAGGCTCACACTGGGAAGTCTCGAGTTGGGGTGTATGATAGGGAAACGTGGCTGCCAGTCTGTCCTGGATCTTAGTATGTGCTGGTCAGAGTCTGTACAGGGCTGGGAGGGAGATGACAGGCAGCTCCTCCCACAGCCTTTCCCATGCAGGATGAAGGGATGGTGGCTACTTGTTATATATTTAGAAACTATAGGCATTTTTCCATTAGATTTCTAACAACAGAGACCTGGACAGACATGGTAAACACAAAAGCTGAGCTGCTGCAGGTGGCCAGCAGGCAGCCAGTGCTTGGGGTGTGACACCCGTACAGACCTTCGGAGTCCTGGCTCTTTCGGTTGTAGTTCATGCGGAAGACGAAGGCCTCTAGGATGAAGGCCACGATAATGGTCATGACCACCTGGCCAGGGAGAGGCAGTGTGGGGGTTGTGGTCCCATTAGATGAGGTCCTTCCTCTTGGACACTGTAGCCCGGGCGGGGGCGGGGGGGCGGGGCAGGACGCGAGGACCACTAGGGCAGAACCTACCATGGTCACAATGTAGAAGGTCATGAAGTACAGGCGGCTCCAGTGGGAGGTCTGCGAGGTGACACCTTCCTGGATGGGGCAGTGAGTGAGTGAGTTCGTGGGCAGCATGGGCTACCATCTCCTGAGTCTGTCAACCCGGGGCCTAAAGCCAAGGGACACTCAGCTCTTCCCTGGCTCTCCTTGTGGGTGTGGGGCGGGCCATGAGGGGAGGGCCTCTTGGCTCCTCGGATCTGAGCGTTCCTTTCTGTAGCATCAGACCCCAGCCCTCTCCAGCATGGCTGACCGGTGCCCAGATCAGCATAGTCTTCAGCTAGAAGAGAGCCCCCCTCCCGCTCTCATACTCTCTTTGCTTTATTTTAGAGTCTATGGACTAGAGTGATTCTCCTGCCTCAGCCTCCCAAACAGCTGACACTCTAGGTTCATTCCACAGGGCCTGGCATGGCACACTGCTGACCAGTGATCAGATACCCAGAGGCTGTCAGGGTGCAGAGGGAGGGGAGACAGCCCGTGGCAGAGCCGAGGGGGTGGTGCCACCCACGCAGGGTGCCTTCCACTAGAGCATGATAAAGGACCCCACACCCTGGGGACGGGAAGGGAAATGGCTCCCCGGCCCTGAGAGAGGACAAAGGCTTACCATGATGATGTACCAATTGTTGACAACGGTGAGCTCAAACAAGGTCACTGCAGGGGAGGAAGGGGGGTATAGCCTCAGGCCGATGCCAAAGGCCCTCTCTGTCCCTGAGTAACCGCTTGCAAGAAGGCCTGCCACCAACCTCTCCTCCAGAAAGCATGCCCTTTGACTAAAGGGCCCATGGCAGACTATCTCAGGCTAAGGCTGGTAGTGAGGAGAGAGCAGCAGACTTTACTGTCTATAGATGGGAGCCAAGAGGGGGCTCTCCCTTCCCTTGACAGGCCATGCCCAGCATGGGAATATTCTCCTCTCACCAGGCTTTTGCAAGGAACCAGGGAGCAGAGAGGAGCCCCAGGACCTCTGCCAGGGGCTGCATAACTATTGAAATGGCAGTGGATCCCCACGCCCCTGGCCCCCCACCGCTGGCACTGAGGCATGCCATGCTGACACCACAGCCCTGCAGCTAGGGCTTCTTATCTCTGTGTCACTGTGAGGTCTAGTGCCTGATCGAGCCTGGATCTGCCTGTTCTACAATCACACAGCATTGCTATAGAAGGGGACCCCAGGAAGGGCGCCCGGTGGCTAGGCAGGGAGGCCTTACGCAGCTCTGAGCCGGACGGAGGCTGGGAGTGCCCTCTAGGACTCGCTCACCGAAGCTGTTGAGGATGTTGTCGAAGTTGTTGAGGTAATAGTAACCCTCCTCCACCTTGGTCTTGTTACCCACAGTGTGATTGATGAACCGGTAGGCGTCGGCCACCGTGCTGGTGCTGATGAGGGAGACGACAGGGCAGGAGGGTTACAAGATGACTGACCACCTTCACTCTGACAAGCAAACTGAGGTCTAGCTAGGCATCTCCTTGCCTCTCCGAGCCACCCATATCCTGCCCCATGCACCATTACTGGGTGTGTCTGCAACCTGCCGAGGAGGAGATGGAGGTGATGAGAGATGGGGCCTCCTCTGCCCTCCCAGGCTCCTCTGGGGCACTACCCTTGTGTCCCCACTTTGACCCAGTTGCTCCACTTGGAGGGGACCCTGTTTGCCACACTCCAGCTTTTATACTCTTCTGCCATTTGTAAGAGTTGGGTGCCTGTGACATGAGGGAGCTCGCTAGCCAGCTTTCTAGCAAGGCTGTGTCCCGAGCCTGATAGGTATGTGTTATGGTGACCGTTGTACATATGGGCTCGTACTGGCTGGTTTTGTGTGTCAACTTGACCCAAGTGGAGTTATCACAGAAAAGGGGGCCTCCCTTGAGGAAATGCCTCCAGGAGATCCAGCTGTAAGGCATTTTCTCAGTGATCAAGGGTAGCAGGGCCCATTGTGGGTGGAGCCATCCCTGGGCTGGTGGTCCTGGATGCTGTAAGAAAGCAAGCTGAGCAAGCCAGGGGAAGCAAGACAGCAAACAGCACCCTCCACGGCCTCCTGCTTCCTGACCTGCTCGAGTTCCTGTCCTGACTTCCTTTAGTGATGAACAACAATGTGGAAATGTAAGCTGAATAAACCCTTTCCTCCCCAACTTGCTTCTTGGTCATGATGTTTGTGCAGGAATAGAAACCCTGACTACAACAGGGCTCTCGGGATAGCCATCAGTTGGATACATACAAGGGTCACTGGTGGCCTATCAGTGCTCAAGGCTGCGTGGGAAGTCATAACTGGACACAGCAATGGTAGGTCATGCTGGTCTCCTTTTGGAGGGGAGGGGAAGGGCCACAGAGATGTCACCCTTGCTCTTCCTCCTTAAGCCCTGGCACCTTCTTGCCATGTGTCATTTCTCTGGTCTCTTGCCAGGCCCAGTGTCTCCTGGGGTGTATCATGTGTGAGGGTTGCTCTGGTTCTAGGGAGAGGTGTGTCAACTGAGGTCTGAGCTAGGGATGGGTAACGCTGGCTCCCACACTGTCACTCGGCTCTGTGTGCCCAGCCTAGCAGCAAAACCCATGCCGGGCAGGCCCAGAGCCACCCAAGCCACTTACTTGCAGCAGTTGGGGGTCAGTCGCCCATTGAAGAACTCCATGCCCACGATGGCGAAGGAATAGTAGAAGGTGAGCAGTGTGAGGCCAAGGCTGGGGAGGCAGAGGGACAGGGCAGTCAGGGCGGGAGGGAGGGAACAGGGGCAGCTGCAGCGCGTCTTGTCCCCCCAGCACTGACTGCGGGAGGCATGCCCCTAGCCCTGGCCAAGTGACCATCACAAAGTGGCTCATGGTGGGGGACGCTAGGGACAGATGCCCCTTGACCAGAGATGCACCCCTTACCTGTGAAGGTGGGCTCACAGGTGACCCCTTACCTGTGAACGTAGACACAGGTGGTAAGTCGACAGCTCCCTGCCCTCCCGCTAGACAATTCAGCCAGGCCACTGCTGCCGAGGGGACCCATAGGGTCCAGAGTCTGTCTCTTTGAAGACCACCTTCGACCCCTGAATCCACCCTTCCTGAGATTCCTCCTTGGTCTCACTTCCCCAAACCCCTACATGAGCCTCATGTGGCCTGGACCTGCAGGCTGAGAGGTGGGCAGTACCTGGCCATCCGCGGCAGCAGCTCAAACATGGTGTCCAACACATTTCGGTAGCGTTTCTTCAGTTTGAATAACCTGAGCAACGAGAACAGTGTTGCTGGGACCGCAGGAACATGGTCACGCCGTCCCTTCCTTAGATGGGCCGGAACCTTGTAAGCCCTCCTCTCCCCACGTCAAGACAAGGCCAAGAAACTTTGCACAGCTGAGCTCACTTCTCTGGGGATTCATAAATTGGTACTGAACGGGACAGATCCAGGACACTGGAGACCGGCCAAGACGGGCTAGCCTCATCATGTCATGTGGTTTTTTAAAAAAATGCAGCAAGTCCCCCACTGGAGTGGACAGATGAAGCCAGCAACTCAGATAACATGACAAGCTCAGGAAAGGGGGTGCACAATCAGACAAGCTCAGGAAAGG
>JADRCD010213877.1:47889-60870 GCA_019843815.1 Montemys delectorum
GGGAGGGAGGAAGAAAGAAAGAATGGAAGGAAGGAAGAAAGGAAGGAATGAAGGAAGGAGGAAAAACATATTTGTTAAGTCTTCAAATTTTCAGATTTCACCAAACCACACTCCCTGTTTTCCTTTTGTTTTTATGTGTGTGCACCATGTGTGTGCCTGAGCCTATGTGTGTGTGCACCATGTGTGTGCCTGAGCCTATGTGTGTGTGTGCACCATGTGTGTGCCTGAGCCTATGTGTGTGTGTGCACCATGTGTGTGCCTGAGCCTATGTGTGTGCGCCATGTGTGTGCAGGAGCTCTTGGAGGTCAGAAGTACTGAATCGTCGCTGTAAGTGCTGGGCACCAAGTCCATGCCCTCTCCGAGGGCGGTACATTGCTCAGCTGGCATAGTGTTTGCCTAACATGGACGAGGCCCCCAGTTCAATCCCCAGCACCACAGAAAGCCAGGTGTGGTGGCGAATGCCTGTAATCTCAAATCCAATGGGCTGGGTGGTCCAGGGGTACAGAGCCTGGCCAGCACCTGAGAGGATTTGGGTTTGATTCACGGAACCACAAAACCCAAAGGCTACGGGACGCCCTGGTCTCTGCTCACTTGGCTGTTGCTGTGGGTCTTGGCCTAGTGTTGGCTATAGCCTGTGATGACAGAAAACACTCCTGGTGGCCCCAAGCCCCAGCCAGTGTCTCCACAGCATCAGTGTGCACAGGAGCTTCGTACCCCTCACAGGATGCACTGTGCAGAAGTTCCTGACACACGGAGGGACAGGATGTGGTGCCAAGCGACTCTGAGCTGTGTGGTGATGGGCACACATGTCCTTGTAAGTCTCTCTGTAAGTCTGACACTTAGCTGCCCCTCCTCCCCCCCCTCCCCCCACCCCTGCACATGACACTAACAGAATCACAGCAAGGCAGGCGCTGGATCTGTGTACCGTCCTCTCTGCACGGAGCCTGGCTGGCTCCATTAGGGCAAAATTTTCACTGAGAGGCGGGAAAGATCCAGCACCATCAACAAAGTGGCGGCACAGAGCCGGGGACCCCGGCTATCCTCACAGCATTCTGTGGGGTGCCACACGCATCTGTGGACCTCGGACACACCTACTTGTTATCTATCTCCACGTCTCCGTCCAAGGGGCCCATTGCTGCAGTGGAGCCATAAGGGACACTCACCAGGTTCATGATGAAGTACAGCTCGATGGAGAGGTACACAATGAAGAAGACGCAGGACCAGGGGTTCCGGGAGTAGGAGGGCATCATGACATCTGGAAAGCTGTGTGCGTGGCGTGGCAGAGGGTCACCTTAGCCTCTACGGATGCAGATGCACCTCACGAGGGACGGCTGCTCCTCCACACTCCCAGACAGCCCCCTTCCCTTCACACAGCCCTGTGTGCACTGAGAAGGGGCGGGGGGGGGGCGGATGCAGGGAAGGAGCGGGGAGACGGACATCCCTGGGCTTGAGTAGGGACAGAGGTCAGTGGTAGGAGTGACCCCAGACTTACTTGGCTGTGGTCAGGAGAACGAACAGGTTGACAATGCTGTTCTCCAGGGTGCTGAAGTACTGCAAGGAAAGGGTGGGGATGTGTCACCAGGTCTGGGCAGTCTCCTCCAGAGCGCCTCTCCCCCTTCCACCTCGGAATGCAAGGGGCACCAGGCAGAGGTGCAATGCACATGGGAGCCTGCGCTTTCTGAGCCTGTGCTGATGGAAAGAGCGGGCTACCAACTAAGGGAGGGATGGAGTTTCCTGGGGTGTCACATGTCCCTGGAAAGAGCTCCCCTCCTCCACTCTCTGCTAAAATGCCCCAATGTTCCAAACCTGATCCTGGAAGCTGCTCCCACAAGAACAGCAAAGGGGGTGTCCCCTCGGCTCTTAGGGAACGCGGTGGCTCAGGTCTGAGGGATGAGGACTCTTGGGAACCAGGCAGGGTGCCCTTCTTAACATGGCCTGGGTCCCCCCGGCTACCCTGTCTGACAGGAAGGCCTCCCCATAGACAAGGGACCAAGAGCTCATTACTTACAGGGTCAGAAGGGTTCGTGGAGAATAAGTAGAAACCTAGAATGTGGTAAAAAAAGAAACAAAAACAAAACCAGACCCAGAGTAGAGTTAGAACAGAAACAGAGCCAGGGATGAGGCTAGGGGAGAGCACTAGGGTTCAGTGAGGACTGCAGGGCTCTGGAGAACACATGTGCTAGCTAACGGGGGTCATGCTGCTGTGTGCAAGCCTGCTGATGTCACCTAGGAACACGTGTTGGCTCTGTCAGATCTATTCTTTAAAAGGGGCTAGAAATCTGTCGTTGTTATTATTATTATTATTATTATTATTATTACTATTACTATTATTATTGCATAAGATTGAATTTTAAGCTGATAGTTAGAGCTTTTCAAACTAAACCAATCCCGTCTGTGGGCCGGGTCATAGATAGAGGCTGCCGATAGAGCGTCTCTTCGATCTGAGGACGTGGCAGCCAATCATGCAAAAGGCCAGGCAAGCCGGGCCTTGGGTAGGGACGGTATTCCTTCCTTAGAAGACAGAGGCAAGACACTCAAGGGTTCTAAGCCAGCCTGGGCTACACAGTGAGACCCAGCTACCCTGGCCCCTCTACCACGTGGGGATGTAGTGAGAAGCACTGGGTTTGCAGCCTTCTCAGCCTATGGTGCCTTGAGACTGACTGGCAGGATGCGGGCACTCACCGAGGATGGCGAAGATGATCATGAAGAAGAGCAGCAACAGGAGAATGTCCATGAAGGGTGGCAGCGACTGGAAGATCTGCCGCAGGTTGCTGGGGAGAAAGATGGCCAGCTGAGGGAAGGCAGAGGTAGGAGGGCTGATCTGCACCCTGAGGTGGGAGGAATGGGCTGGTGGAGATGCATCTGGTATACTTGACCTACTGACCCCGGGGGGCACCATGCTTAGCTTAGTCCTAATGTACCCGAGGCCTCCACTCTGCAGGTGACAGAGACAAAAACAGAATGTGTGTGTGTCTAGGCACGTGCATGTGCACATGCGCGTGCATGCACATGCGCTCGAGTGCACATGCGCGTGCATGCACATGCGCTCGAGTGCACATGAGCACACGTGCAGCCACCTCCACCAGGTCACATTCCCTTAAGTGGGAAGGCATGGCAGGAGGCTACATCAACTGAGGGACCAAGGTCACCTTCCACAGGAAGGAGGGGCATGCGCATACATACATGTACTAAGCCACCCAGGAAGGAGGGGCATGCGCATACATACATGTACTAGGTCATGCACATATATACATGTACTAAGCCACCCAGTCCCGGGACAGTTGTTTCTAGCTTTGGGTACAAAGAATCAATTCCCTGCCATCAACATCTGCCATCTCTCCTGCTTAGGCAGGAGAGAGCCCTGGGCCAGACTGGGGAGGGCTGTACTCCCCAGAAACGCCTACCCAGCCCCGGGCCTTACCGCCGCACACCACCACAATAGCGGCAGTCCACCAGGAAAATGCAGCGTAGTGCCCGGGTCACTCGCACGTGGGACGTCTGCCGCACCAGCACCACAATGGCCTCGATGAACTGCACCACCAGGACGGACGTCTGGGGATGACAGGTCGGGACACAGTTAGCTCCCTGACCCAGCCTCCATGTACAGAGCAGACACTGATGAACACAGCTCACAGGGACCAGCAGGGCAGCCCACAGGGACCAGCAGGGCTCCTTCCATTTCTGTCTCTCTCAACAGTAACAGTGAGTGAGCCCTCCTGCAGCCAGGACAGATGCGCAGCCTGAGATGAAGCTGCTGTGCGGGTCCTCTCGACAGTGAAGCACCAGCACAGGTGCCCGGCGGTGTTCTCCTGACAGCCTCATGGCACCAGGAAGCCCTTCAGGACTCAGCTCATTGTGGCTCTGCTCATTTGGGGATGTGGAAGAAGGAGGCCAGGGCACTTGGCTCCATGTGACCCTATAGGTTCCTGGCACATGCAAATCATCTCACTGGGCTACACCCCGGAGCTTACACTGGGGCCAAGGGGATTTTAAATGGAGCCGTAGACACAGATGTGACAGGGACCCGAGATGGGATAGACAGATAGATGTATTACCTTGACCATGGTGCGTTTGTGCCGGACAAACGTGTGGAAGCCCAGCCACCGCAATTTCATGCAGAGTTCAAATACCACCACCATGAGGGCGAACAGCTCCAGCGTGGCGTGGACCTGCAGCCGCAGAGGTGAAAACAGTCTTCAGGGAGACGTCCATCCGTGGCACCTCCCTCTCCTGGGACTTCTCCCAAGGCGCTCAAGTGTGTGAACACACACACACACACACACACACGGGGGGGGGGGGGGGGGGGGGGGGGGGGGGGGGGGGAGAGAGAGAGAGAGGGAGAGAGGGAGATCTACCAAACCTCGAGATGCCAGACAAGGCTTGGAGACAGAGCTTTTCCCAGACAGTTAAGAATAACCCTGACATTCAAGAGCTAGAAATGCAGAGCCACATGGTGTAAAGTGAGGAAGGAAGGAGTCTGAGGCTCTAAGAGAAAAAAAGTCTTGTTCTGGGGAGAACTGTGCAATACTTATACAAAAGGCACCCAAGAAATAAAAACAGGGATTAAAAACAAAACGAAGGTGAAATACGCCAAGCGTAACTGTCATCTCCATCTAAGCTGGCTGCGAGGGCTGGGGATGGCTCAGTGGGTAAGACACTGGCATTCTATCCCCTGAACCCGTCCATATACAGACAGAAAGAGAGCCTGTACATATGCCATGGCATGAGTGCAGGTATACACACACACTCACACATGTACACACAGACACACACACGGACACACACACTCACATGAACACACACATAGACACACACAGACACACACACAGATACACTCACAAATGCTCATAGACACACACATAGACATACAGACACACACACACCCATAGACACATACTCAGACACTCACACTCACACACAGAGATACACAGACACACACACGGACACACACACTCACATGGACACACACATAGACACACACAGACACACACAGATACACTCACAAATACTCATAGACATACACATAGACATACAGACACACACAGACCCACAGACACATACTCAGACACTCACACTCACACACAGAGATACACAGACACACACACGGACACACACACACTCACATGAACACACACATAGACACACACAGACACACACAGATACACTCACAAATACTCATAGACACACACATAGACATACAGACACACACAGACCCACAGACACATACTCAGACACTCACACACAGAGATGCACAGACACACACACGGACACACACACTCACATGGACACACACATAGACACACACAGATACACTCACAAATACTCATAGACACACACATAGACATACAGAGTGTGTACAGACCCACAGACACATACTCAGACACTCACACTCACACACAGAGATGCATAGACACACACACGGACACACACACTCACATGGATACACACATAGACACACACACACACTCACAGACACACACACAGAGACTGTCACACAGACACACACAGACATGCGCCGCTCGCACGCACATGCTAATAGTAACTAATTTCTTTTAAAAAGAAGGATTATGACCAGCCAACTCTCTTAACAGTGCTACCCTATAGGATGGAAGGACAGTGACCCCAGGAAGACAATGGGCTTCACCCACGCCCTCAGGGGCCTTGGCTCTCCCAGGCCTGACCACGGGGTAGCCCAGCGAGACAGGCCCCAGCCTGTTCACAGAGTCACTGGGACACGGAAGAGCATGAGTTCCAGCTGGGAGCAGCTGCACCTCCTCTCTGCACTAGGTCCTGAGAAATCACTGACGGGGCACCACGGCTCCCTTTCCCAGGGCACTCACGTAAGTGTGCAGCTTGAGCACGGGGACAGCGGGGGACTCGCACAGGGACAGCAGCAGCAGGAGCAGGGCCGTAAGCAGCTCCATCATGTAGAAGAAGTGGTTGTGTACGAAGAGGTAGGCCGCCAGGGCTCTGGCATCCCTGGGGTGGGTGAAGAACTTGTCGTTGTTCTGGCCTTCCTACAAAGACGGGGAGAGCCTGAGCACTCAAGGCCAGAGGCGCCTGGGAGGCAGAGGCGCTGGGGGCAGAAAGTGAGGCAAGTCACAGAGGGTCACACAAGGCTCAGGCCATAGACAGGTTAGCCCCGCCTCTGCCTGCTGATGGATCAGGAACTGCTGCTTAAATCTGATGAACCAGGAGAGCTCAGAGAAGGGTCTGATCCTTACAGGGGATGAATTCTTAGGCTTGAAGTAAAGAGTCTATGCATAAGCCAAACTAGCAGCCTGGGCCAGGCTTCCTCAGGCTTCTCTGTGGGCACGGTCAACTTCCTTGCCTTCCTCCACAATGGTGAACAGGTCAAGGTTGGACACTTCCCGGAGTCTGAAGAAAGGGGAACTTAAGCCAGGGTTCTGATGGCCAGTACACCAAGCAGTGGCCACAGGCCGTTGAGTGACAGCATCACTTGGGAAGAGGAGTTCCCAGTGAGACTCCTAGAGTGCACAGCCCTGCCCAGCAGAACCTCTGCTGCACTCTGTGTACACTTAGCTCCGTGCTTAGGGTTTTTTAAGTGGGAGACTGCAGCACCCCAATTTCACCTTGCACAGACTCCAGGATGCCCCTTAGTGTTCTGTGATGCACAGAACAGCCCCCCCCCACCTCCAATGAGGAATAATGCACCGCAAATACCACAGTACAGAGGCTGGCTGGCACCTCACTCACTCACACCTCAGAGGCTCAACCTCCCGGAGAAAAGAGTGAAACAGATCTCCACATCTGGGAATGCAGTGAGAAAACAATCACACTGGGGACCACCCTGCCTCCCCATGACCCTCTTCCCCTTCCCAGGGGAAGGCCATAGCCGACAGGAGATTCAGTCCCTTCTCTAGAGCCACACGCTGCTGCCCTTGTCGGGAATGGGAACTGAAAACAAACCGCAGGCCAGACAAAGGAAGCAGAGGCAGGTCATGCCCAGGGGAGGCCGCAGAGGAGCCCTGTGGTCTGAGCAGGATGGCGCCTCCCACCATCTCACGGCACTGGAGGCACAGAAGGCTGGGAGCTTCTGCTTTAAATTACTAAAAATATGCAGTTCTTGCGCAATTTCTCCAACCAACAGCTAGGGAAGAAGGTGTGGCTAGAGACAGCTTGATAGGAGGCTCAGCTCCTAACTTCAGGATCCACAACCACCCAGGGGACGGCCGGTAGGGGGTGCTTGTCTCTACCAGCAAAGACAGGCTGAGCATCCACATCATAGGATCTAACTCAGCTCCCAAAGAGAGCTCTGGGCTTGTATACAGACCGCCCGCCCACCCCTGGCCTCTGCTCTCTGGGGCTCAAGTCTCCAGGGCACCAGAACCTCTACACTCATGGTTTCCCAGGGTGAGCAAGAAAGTTAATAGGCAATGGTAAGAGCAGAAGGAGCCACTGGCAGCAGCCACCCTTGATGCGCCCAGGGCCTGCATCCCATACACCAGGACCAGGCCTTCCCCAGAATGGCTGCAGGAGGTGGGTGCACACTTGAAATCCCAGCACTCTTGAGGCACACAGGACTCTGTGAGATTGAGGCTAG
This sequence comes from Montemys delectorum, assembly GCA_019843815.1. Taxonomy (NCBI): domain Eukaryota; kingdom Metazoa; phylum Chordata; class Mammalia; order Rodentia; family Muridae; genus Montemys; species Montemys delectorum. Next base: position 55,454 of record JADRCD010213877.1, read on the forward strand.
CCTGGTCTACATAACAAGTTTCAGAGTAGCCAGGGCTACACAGCGAGACCGGTTTCTTAAACAAAAGGGAGAAAATTATGTTGCCTGAGACTATCTGAATTTATGTTAACAAACTTTAGTAATTCTAAAGAAAAGTATTGCTTTAAAAAAAAAAATCTCGGGCTGGAGAAATGGCTCGGCGGTTAAGAGCACTGACTGCTCTTCCAGAGGTCCTGAGTTCAATTCCCAGCAACCATATGGTGGCTCACAACCATCTGTAATGCGATCTGATGCCCTCTTCTGGCGTGTCTGAAGACAGCTACAGTTACATATATATATATATGTGTGTGTGTGTGTGTGTGTGTGTGTGTGTGTGTGTGTATGTATGTGTGTGTGTGTATATATATATATATATAAACTCTAAACACTACCAGCCATGGTGGCACACACCTTTGATCCCAACACTTAGGAGGTAGAGGCAGGAGAATCCCTGTGAGTTTCAGAGTACATAAAGTGGCCCTTTCTCAAAAAAACAAAAACAAAACCTTCCCCCAAATGGCCATGAACTATCAGACTGGACAGCAGCAACAAGGCCTATGAGGAGACCAGACCACTCACTGCATGAGCAACCCTTTGCTATAGTACGAGGCAGACAAAATGTCCCCTAAGGACTGACTGGGTCTGTGTGTGTGGTCCTGGAAGACAGAAGGGACAGACTGGGGACCTAGGGCAGCCACAGCCACAAATGGGGCTCAGAGGAAGGCCCCAGCACACAAGCCCTACAGCACAACCAGGTGAGTTACCCCCCCACCATGCTCCACCCCCCTACCCCCCACCCCCACTTCTAGTCTGGAGCAGGGACACCCATGAAGACCACAGGCATGTTTCTAAGCTGAGCATGCCCCTCCCCCTCACTCCGGTCTCCCGTGCCCATCTCCACGCACCAACCTAGACACACTCACCTGGAGGTAGATTGCCGCCTCTTGGTAATTCATCTCCCAGTTGTGTCCGGTGGGACTGGAGGGGGGACTGTCGGCTCCAGAGACCAGACTGGTAAGCTGGGAGTTGTGGATGCTGTGGCTGCCCCCATCTGTGTTAGAAGAGGGGAGAAACTCAGAAGCTGTGGTGGTCTGAATAGGAATGCCCCCCCCCCCCACATTTTTGTTTGAATCCTTGGCTCAGGGAGTGGCACTATAGGGGGTGTGGCCTTGCTGGAGGAAGTGTGTCACTTTCGGGGCAGGCTTTGAGGCCTCCTATGATCAAGCTATGCCCAGCGTGGCATGGTCTCCTGCTGCCTGTGAGAGGACCCAGTGGGTGGTCAGTCTGTCAGTGTGCCAACCTGTACTGCTAGCAACAGACAGCAGGGAGGCTGGTCAAAAAAATGTGCCAGCAAGATGGCTCAGCAGACGACCTGAGTTCACTCCCTGGACCCCCATGGTGGGAGGAGGGGTGTGTAGACGCACCAACCCCTTCAATAAACAAATACACTTAATTCTCTTAAGAAGAAAAAGAAGCACAAAAGACCAGAGGGAGTGGGGGTAGGGAAAGGCTAAACCTACACTGTCTATATATATTTAGAAAAAGAAATGCAGGAAGAAAAGCAAGAAAGAACCTGGCTATCTATGAGGATTGAGGACGGGCAGAAGGGAGGGCTCGCTGCATAAACTTCTAACTTTTGGAAGCTTATGGAGATCCGGCTGAGTCAAACAATTAACCACAGTGAGTCCTCCTCTCCCCCCGGGGGTGGGGGTGGGGGTGGGGGTGGGGGTGGGGAGGGCACGGACAGGACCATCTGTTGCTTTCCTGTTCCCACCCTTGCTCACCTCTCCCAGAACCCCCCCCCCCCCCCCCCCCCCCAGGCTGCTTTGTTCCAGCACAGTGCCCTCTCCCACCCTCGGCCACAGTGTTTGGCTTGGACAGAGTCAGCTCTGGCTCGCAGGCAGCTGACCTGGGCTCTCCAGCAGAGCTGGAGATCAGTCGAGCACTGGAGCCAGCCAACTGGAGCTGAGTTTGGCACCTGTCCTGGGTCAGCAGGGAAAGAGGAGCTTTTCCTGTGCTCTGCTGCCTCAGAAGAAAGGGTCAACGGGACCCTTTGACTTCCCAAGCTGGTTAGCCTGGCTTGTCACAATCCTCCCTCTCTCTTGATCCCCTCGGGGAATGTGAACATGGGGCAGCGAGTCCCACGCAGTTAATTTACTGAGAAGAAATTAATCTATGACAATCTGGTTTGCCATAAGCCACAGCAAAGGAGGTTTTGGTAGGAGGAACCCGATGCTTAGGTACTGTTATCTGCACGGCTGGTGGGAGGCAGCAGTGTGGTGGTGCACACAACTGCACAGGTCAGGACAGAAGAGGCCAGGGCTGCTGGGGTCCCTGGGTCCCAAGATCTCTCTAAGCTGGAAATGCAGGCCAGGGTCACTGTGTATGGCCATCCACAAGGCTCTCCCACAAATTTATGAAACCACACGGAAGGGAGGGGCCATTGGCAGTAGAACATACAGATTTTAGAGCTTGACAATTGTGTTTGGAGGTGTGGGGAGTGGAAGCCAGGACCTTGTGGGTACTCTATCTCGGAGCTACACCGTCAGCCCAACTGCATGGTTTGTGTCTATGAACCCTTGTGAGAAAGCAGCAGCTACAACAAGAAGTTAAACAAGTGGGGGGCCTGGGCAGCACAACCTGCAGTCCTAGCTTTGTGAGGTAGGAGGACTACAAATTAATTATAGAGTTCAAGTCCAGCCCAGACTTGAAATCTCTGCCTCAGAATAAAATGTAGGACCACCAGAGAGAGGGCCCAGAGAGTTAGGTTAAGGCCCTTGCTGCCAAGCTTGATAACCTGAGTTTGACACCCAGGAGACCCATCATGGATGAAGTAGAGAACTGATCCCCACGTTGGCTTCTAACTTCCACACATGCACAATGTACAAACAGACATGGTAAATAAACATGTATTAGGAGTTTAAAAATAAGCCAAGTCTAATGGCACATGCTTTTTAGTCATAGCACTTAAGAGGTAGGGGCAGGTGAATCCCTTTAGGGCCAAGGCTAGCCTGGTCTATATAGCAGGTCAGACCAGCCAGGGCTATAGCAAGACTCTGTCTCAGATAGGTAGGTAGGTAGGTAGATAGATAGATAGATAGATAGATAGATAGATAGATAGATAGGTGGATGGACAGATGCACAGACAGGTGTACACACACACACACACACACACACACACACACACACACACACGTCAAAAGTAAAAGTGGGCCAGACATAGCAAGATGTTGTCTCAAACAAGTTAAAAGCAAGTGGGCCAGAAGCTCAGCAGGAGAGCACAAGCCTAGTGTGCACAGGCCACAGTCAAACCCCAGCTCTGTAAAAACTAAACTAAAACCATGAAAAAATAAAGCCAGGTAGTGGCAGCACACGCCTTTAATCCCAGCACTCAGGAGACAGAAGCAGGCAGACCTTTGAATTCAAGACCAGCCTGGTCTACAGAGTGAGTTCCAGGAGAGCCTGGCCTACATAGAGAGACCCTGTCTTGAAAGACCAAAAATACATAAATACATAAATAAATCTAAATAAAAGAGTGAAAGAGCCATGCCTTCCTCTGCCGCAGAGAATCACTCAGCCACCACCCTGCCTGATGTCCCTGCGCACCTTACGACATTCTGTAAGAGGACTGTCCACCCCGTCTGCCTGTCTGCCTGCCTCGTCCTCTCAGTCTATGCAATCCGAGCTGATGTGGTGAGTCAGCCAGTTCTGCGTTACTGAGGAGTATATTCCATCCTGTAACTGTGCCCTCGAGTATCCAGTGTCCGCAGTGATCCTGACTCAGGTGCAGCTTCTGAGGGCCAGGTTGTGGAGTGTGTGCTCATTCCTTAGCGGAAACCAACACCTCGAGGTCAGTTGACCTCCAAAGCACAAACTAGGCCAGGCACGGTGGCTGGCCTGCCGCAACCTCAGAGCTTTGGGGACTGGGGTGGGAAGACCCTAACAGGTCACAAAAGGAGGAAGAAAACCCACCAAACAAATTCCCAAGAAGCGTCATTCTCCGCTCCTACCAGCTGCCTGAGCCATTCTGACAAACCAACAAAACCAAAACAACACAAACTAACAAACCAACCAACAAAAGTAGGCAGGCAGATGCAGGTGGCCGGAGAAACAACTCCACACTCCGGCACTGCCACCACCCTGAGGGGTGAGCAGCTCTCCGACCTCCAACCCCATGGCCTAGCTGCTTGGCTCCAAGAGAACAATAACACTGTTAGCACACAGGAGCTTCTCCCTTTGCCTGAGGAACCACAGCTAGTCTGGCTTGCAGTAAAACGACAAATACCTAGAGGGCCTGGCCTGTGCACCAGATACAGAGGGGCTCTTTCCTCAAGAGGGAGAGCAACGCCTTCTGCACTTCCGCGGCTGGCACCAGGTCCAGATGTGAGAAACTTTGTCTGGACTCTGAGGATGGATGATGGGGCTCTTGGGGTGTCCCCGGGGAATACGGGCTTGCGGAGGAGCAGGGGCCCCTGTGGGGAGGCAGAATGGGAGTGTACGGTCCTCAGCCTGTAATTGTACAGGCAACAGCTAAATCAACACAGGCTGAGGGGGCCTCAGGAAGTTGACAGGCCCTGGCCCTAGGATAAAAACAAAAAACAAAAAACAAAAAAACCCGATTCCACAAAGATTCCTGCTCCAAACCCCTTCCTTGTCTGGCCACTGCCAGCAAGCACCAAACCCTGTATAAAATGTGTCTGTCAGTTTAGCTGTCTTCTTGGTGCGTGTTTATGGTTTTCCACACACGGTCTTTCTGTATGGCCTTGGCTGTCCGTGAACTCGATCTGTATGGCCCAGGCTGTTCATTGTCTTTTTAATCTTCTCACAAGCTCTTCTGCTCTGCCACAGCTGAAGTCATCTCTCCTGTGGACCAACCCAGGCACTTCTGTGAACTTGTCACTGCAATGTCCTGCCCCAAAACCTTTCTGTACCAGAGAAATCTGGTGTGTGTGCGTGTGTTTGTGTGTGTAGGGGTGTATGTGTATGTATATGTGTTTGTGTATTTATGTATATGTATGTGTTTGTGTCTGTGTGTGTAAGTGTGTATGTGTATGTATGTGTGTTTGTATGTGTATGGGTGTGTATGTTTGTGTGTTTATGTGCATATGTGTATATGTGTGTGTTTGTGTATATGTAGGTATGTATGTATATGTAAGTATGTTTGTGTGTTTATGTGTATGTGTGTTTGTGTATGTGTAGGTGTGTATATGTGTATATGTGTGTATATGTGTGTATGTGTATGTATGTGTGTGTTTGTGTGTATATGTATTTGTGTGTGTGTTTGTGTGTGCCAACTTCCCAGTTCTACATAACCACGTTAAGAAAACTACAGCAGGGCCGGGGAGACAGCTCAGCTGAGAAGGTGCTTGCAGCATAAGCATGAAGACACCCCCCCCCCC
>JADRCD010213878.1:4211-36099 GCA_019843815.1 Montemys delectorum
GAGAAGAGAAGAGAAGAGAAGAGAAGAGAAGAGAAGAGAAGAGAAGAGAAGAGAAGAGAAGAGAAGAGAAGAGAAGAGAAAAAGACAAAAAGAGAAAAAGAGAAAAGGTCAGGGCTAGAACCAAGGGCAGCACAGTAGTGATGGAAAAGTAACGTGTGGATTCCCTCCAGCGAGGCTTGAGCAGTCTGAGTTTCTAACTTCCTCCTCCTCTTCAGAAAATGAAACGTGGCTCCGCTCCGTTGCTCCCCGAAACCCACATTTTTATTACTGGAATATTCCTTCGGGGAAACTAGGTGACCGCACAACCGACAATGTATCATTTCCCTTAGGAAAGGGAACTTTTCAGATCTGGCAGCTTTTCAGACAGCCAGAGCTCTGGCTCTGGCAAATATCTTAAAACGCCCCAGGCTGGCCTCTGGGCCAGCTACCTTAGATTATCATTAGAATACAACGCCAGCGTGCTCCGGTCCTTCAGGCAGCCCTGAAGCTCCGGGGATCCGTAACTCTCAGAAGCTTCCACTTGGAACTTGGACCTAAAAAGACGAGCTGTCTGCTTTCGGCAGCCAAGAGGGTCCTCCTCCCACTTCTATTACACCTACCCAGAAGAGCACCGGAGCATCCTCTCCAAACCCTATCTCTGGGCAGCTCAGACGCAAGGATACGGTCCTTCTTCCCGCCTTGTGAGCATGTGGGAGAGGCGCTATGGCATCCTCTAAATCTGGGTACCGCATCCACAGACCCGGGACACAAACCAGAGCGGGAGCATCTGCGGGTGGACACGAGGCCGGGTCCCCACGTTTCGTAGCCCGGGACGGAGGACAAAGCAGGCTGGTCCTTCCATCCTCCTCTCTCCACACAGTGTCCGAGATATCCCGGGTGAATGACTGCATTCCAGCATGAACTTCAGCAATACACTTACCTTCATTGCTCGTGGCTTGGGTCGTGGCTCCAGCTCCTGAGTGCAAATGCGAGTCTGCTCTGGAGGAGGCGGCCGTGCGGCGACACGTGGCGCTCAGGGTCGGGTCTCGCGGAAGATGGAGAGCTGAGCTCGCTCTGCTGCGGATTGCATCAGCGACTGGCTGAGCTGCGAGCTACAGCCCGACCTCTGGCTCACTCCAGGGTGGGGACACTGTGATGAGTGGAATTTGAATCGCGGGAGGGAAGATAGCAGAGGAGGACAAATCTGAACGCATCTTTGATTCATTTGCTACCTCCCCAGCCCCTCCTCCGAACCACACATTGCACTAGCGTCTGGTCTCAGAACCTGGAAGTTTTAAAGTATATTTTTGACTAGTAAAGAACAGTTTGGGTTTTTCCATGGTTGTCGGCTTTGCCCATCTCGTTCTCACGCTCCACCCCCACAGACAACTTTCAAATACAACCATTCTTACCAATTCCTTTTCTCTTTAATTTTTATCACATTTAAATAAATGTAATAGATTTTGTATAGGGGTGGGTGGCTAGGTGGGCAGACACTGTGGTGGATAAGGCCAACTGGCAGGAGCGGGTTCTCTCCTTCCACCATCTGGGCCCTGGCATGAGCTCTCAGGTCGAGTTCCTGACCTTAGTTTGTATCCTTAGTATCTCTTAGCTTGTATCCTTTGATGTGCACACACGTACAGAAGTTTTCTAACGTGAAAAGGTCCCCATCACCCGGTCACTTCCTTCAAAGAGGTATTTTGGTTGAGGAGAGGATCTGTCTGAGGATCTATAAATTTTCTTTTAGTAAATCTAAGCAGAAGTCTTTGCTGTGATAATTTCATTCTTAACTCCCTGGGAGAGAATAGGCTTTTCAAGGATCATGTTTTGTCTGTATCCTTTATTTTAAAAAAAAAAAGTTTTTCTTTCTTTTCATTTTTCTTTTCTGGTGCTTGGAATAGAACTGCCCAGGTGAACAATGGGTGGCTGAATTATTCTAACAAATGCACTGAGTTATCTTTGCACCCAGCTCAACAGCAAAGGTCCTTCCCTCAGGACACTGTAGTCTAGACCAGCTTTAAGTCAAGCAGCACTGTGGGCTTCAAGTGGTGAGTGTAGACATCCTGGGTTATTGTTCATACGATGGAGCTCAGATCCACAATAAGATGAAATGAAGCAAGGTGCTGAGCTGCCTGGCTGTAGTCATAGCAGCACACACACACACACACACACACACACACACACACACCATAGGCTCACACACCACATACACAAACACAAACACACACACACACATACACACACCATAGGCTCACACACCACATACACACAAATACACACATACACACTCCACAGGCTCACACACCAAATACACATAACCACACACACACACCATAGGCTCACACACCAAATACACATACATAAACACACTCACCCCACAGGCTCACACACAAACACACTCCCCCCAGGCTCACACACCACATACACACACACAAACACACATCCGACATAGGCTCACACACCACATACACACACACAGACACACACACACACCATAGGCACACACACCCCACAGGCTCACACACAGCCCATGTTCACACACGTACCACACAACATACACTACAACAGAAGCAGTTACGCACATACCACAGACAAACCTTGAAATAACTGTGGAGTGTGAAAAGAAGCTGGTGTGCTGTGGCTGGTCTGGTGAATGGGTACAAGATTTCTTCCTCGCATGGCTAAGATTTTCTAGGTCTGGGATATGGCTCAAGTGGTAGAGTGCTTGCCCGCCATCCACCCAGCCCTGAGCTCAGTCCCTAGGTCACCTGGGTAGTGGGGAGTAAAGGAACAAACAAGGAAGAGCAAGGAAGGGAGAGAGAGGGAAGGGAAAAAGTTGATAAAACCATTGCAGATTTCATTGGTTGGTTGGTTGGTTGGTTGGTTGGTTGGTTGGTTGGTTGGTTTGAGACAGGATTTCACTATGTGACCCTAACTGGCTTAGGAGTCACTGCAATCTATCTGCCCCTCCCCCATGGGCACTGAGATAAAAGGGTGTGCCACCCTGCCTTGTGCCACCTTGTTTAGCTGAGGTATACATGTGTTGGAGATCAGGCCCTGCCCTACTCGGAGTTACTCCATAGTGTGTAAAACAGTGGTTTTTCTCAGGTGGCACATTGCCCTGGGAGACACCATTTATAAGCAGCTTTTTTATTCCATTTTGAGGGAGAAGGAAGACTGCGCACACATGAGGAGGTAGATCCAGAAATGGTGGCAGCATCTGTCAGGAGCCGCCCACCCAGCACAGGACTTATTCCTAAAGGGACTAAGCTCAGAGCCAGGCTTGGGAGACTAGCCTCAGGCTTCTCTTTCCCATAAATGAAAACCTGGATCCAGGAACCAGTGGTCAGCCAGCCACAGCTTCCGGCAGCCAATCCAAGGACGCCTTGTCATCTGGCCTGAAGTAAGAATAGGTAGTTAAAATGAGTAAGAGACCCTCCAGGGAGAGGCTAACCAATTATAGAATTAGTCAGACCCCTAGAGATAGAGCTAACCAATCAAGGTAAAAGGGCACAGTTCCCTCCCTGGAATCTCCCTAACTGACAATAAAAGCTGGGCCTTCGGACCCACTAGGTGTCTCCATGCTCAAATTAGGAGACCCCTGCATGTAGGTTATTCAGCTGGATAAACGCCACTCTTTGCTTTAGTGTGGTATTTGATTCTTGGACCCTAACATTCCTAAGCAGAGAAAGGAGCAAGCTACAAGTTTATTGGGGCAAATTGAGACAGGGAGAGCACACGAACATATAGTTATAACAAGGCTCCAAAACTTATCAGACCTGCCAACAGAAGGAAAGATTGTGACTCCCTCACTGATGCCCTAACACTCAGATGACATGGTGCCACACTAACCTATCTCCTGGCACCTGGTGGGGCTGGGGGTGTCATGGACTGTTCCTAGCTCTCTCTAGGTTTCCTGCTGCTGATCCAGCATAGTGGACTGCCCACCCATTCCCCTGTTTGTCAGTCTGGACCTCCATTTTTCGCTTTAGACCATGTCTCACTCTTGGGTCCGGGTTCAGCCTCTAACCTCACAGCTGAACTTTGCACCGCCATCTTCAAACCCAACTCTGGTAGCTTCAGCAGCTCGCCGTCCCTCCGGGGGTGGGGTCTGCTTTGCTATCTTATCAAAGGCTCAGCACAGTCTGAAGCCTCTTGGACTCTTCTGCAGCCTCATGCCTTTATTCACCCATATATGGATATGTAGGTATATGTGCTGTGTGCTGTGTAATATGAGAATTAGTATTAGCAACTAAGGTTAGAATCTAAGAATCTGCACTTGACCCAGACAGCCATGCTACCAAGGAAGTGGGATTATAGGACAGATCGCTGCCACTGAAACTGCTGGCCCTCGGGAACTGTTATAATACATTCTGACACTGTGAAAAGACACAAATGTATCCGCCTATGTTTCTGGCATATGGAACTCATGACACAATGTGTGGTTATAACTCAATAAAATGTTACTCTTAAAAGTCAGGTATGACATGGTAAATTGTATCGAGGATAAGGAGAGTGTGACTCAGGGTGGTGATGGCATTATAGACCTAAAGAGATGAGCGAACTCCTGAGCATGCCTGGCAGTGACTTCCAGAGCCAAGGACTTCCCAGTGTAAGGACTCTTTCCATGCCAACCATGATAAAAATGAGAAGGTGGTAAAACAAAGCCTGAGGGGAAGGAGGGGTAAAGGGAGAGAATGTGGGGACCCACTGTCCATCTAGAAAGATCTGCCTTCCTGTGCCTCACAGTGCTGGTAGGAAGACCCCAGGGCTCTCCCTGATGGACACATGACAATTTCTCAGACAACAACACTTTTCCCAAGGATGAGAGCCCAGCATGGTAGCCAGGCATGGTAGCTCACGCCTGGAATCCCAACCCTTTGAAGGTGGAAGCAGAAGGATTAGGAGTTCAAGGTCATCCTCAGCTACCTAGTAAGCCGGAGGCAAGCCTGGGCTACACCCTCTAAACTTGTGTATGTCATATCAGTCTCTGTGCGCAGCAGTTTTTATTGAAGCGAGAAATGTTCTACCTAACGTCAGAGAGATGAATTCTAAGGTTGATTCCAGGGCTCCAGACAGCTCAGCTATATTACATCATCACTGTTAGTAATTGGGTCCTGGCAGGAAAGTTTGCAGACAATAAATGTACATTCTGTCATAATAAGTGAAGGAAAAGCAGCTAAAAAACCTTCTAGATTAGGGTGAGGGGAATGTCATTTTATTTCATTGTCTAGTTCTCATAACAAAATATTTCAAAATCATACCTTTCTCTAGCATTCCTTATAAAGCATGCATTCATTACTTATGCCCACACTGGGTTCAAAACTCAAAACTCATTCAGACTATTTTCTGTAGCTCGGTGGCTAACTGTGCTTGCAGCTCTTCCAGAGTCCCGAGTTCAGTTCCCAGGGTCCATGTTAGGTGTGTTACATTGCCCGTAATTCTGCCACAGGAAACCGTATGATCTTTCCTGACTTTTCCAGTTCCAGCACACATATGCATACATTCCAACAGACACACAAAATAAAATGAATATTTTTTAAAAATAAAGAAAATTTCCAGTATGACATAGATTTGATGGATCCAGCCTTTCTGCACAAATTCTAGAAACTAAATGTCATGTAACACTGGCTCCATTGTACCAGAGAGGTTTGCCACCTCACCCAAACTGGAGCATGCCAAACTGGATGCCCTCACCTCCCCAGAGCTCCTAAGGGCTGGATGGCCTCACCTACCCAGGGCTCCTAAGGCCTGGATGGCCTTACCTACCCAAGGCTCTTAACATCTCAAAAACAGAAGGACCACACCTAAGGAATCTCGTGGAACTTGGAGCCAGTGGTGACCCCCATTGGCTCTTCCTGTCTTCCTAAATATTTTTTTAAAAAAAGATTTTATTTATTTTATGTATGTTAGTACACTGTCATTGTCTTCAGACACACCAGAAGAGGGCATCAGATCACATTACAGATGGACAGATAGTTGTGAGCCACCATGTGGTTGCTGGGAATTGAACTCAGGACCTTTGGATGAGCAGCCAGTGCTCTTAACTGCTGAGCCATCTCTCCAGCCCGTTCCTAAATATTTCAATAATCTTTGGAAAACATAACCCAATCACAAAGCAGTAGAAGATGAGGGTTTTACAATACCTCCATACTTTCTTCTCAGTTTGAATCTTACAGAGCCCCTTCAAGGAGCTCCTAGACCTGAGTCTAACATACCAGCAAACCCTAAATTGAGACAGAGGCTGTTTAACAAGTGCTCATCAGCAAGGGGGAGGAACATCAGAGGAAGGTGCAGACACCAACCCGCCCTCCAGGTCAGCAGACTCCAACTCTCGCAAACTGGAGCATGCCAAACTGGATGGTCTCATCTACCCAGGGCTCCTAAAGTCTCAAAAGGGAAGGGCCACACCTAAGGAATCACGTGGAACCTTTCCAATTATCTCATCTCTATGAAGCTCAGTTTGTTTGCTTGCTTGTGGGCATGCTTTGTAATGCTAAGGTTAGTGACTTGATTGGGTGTGGAATAGGATGGGGCGTGTTCAGGGTGTTACTGCTGCAGACTACTGGAGATCTATCATAGGTGACCATTTGTACAGTGTCCAGCAAAGGAGGAGTCAGCCCTGCACAGATTTCCCTCTGACTTGACAACCCAACTCCCTGGGGGGAATTCCCAAGAATTTTGACTGAAGTTGGAAGAACAACAACAAAAGTGACCACGGTGTAATATACATATACATATACATATGCACATATATAATGTATGTGGGTTTGTGTATGCATGTATATGTATCACTTCCTAATCAAGGAAAGACATTAGGCATAGTGGAGTATTCCTGTAATCTCAACCTACTGTGAGGCACTGGGTGGAGAGATAATGGTTCTGAGGAAAGCCTGGGCTAGATATTGGATTCTAAGAAAGCCTGGGCTAGATATTGGATTCTAGGAAAGCCTGGGCTATATTCTGAGACTCTATGTCATTTGCAAAAATAAAGTAGAAGAGAAGAGAATATACACATTCGCATATATGTGTGGACACATATGTATGTGTACATGTATAGGCATGCATACATACATATGCAGTCCATTCTAATGGGGGCTCTGGACCAATGTAAGACCTTATCTCAAAATGCAAGAATGCCTCCGTCTTAGAGAGAGGAAAAGGAAAAAGCAAAGGGAATTCCCGAGGGCATTAGGACTCTCCCGTCTGACCAGCCTTGAAAGGCTGATGTGTTCCTTACCGGTGGCATTCCTGGATCCTCAGTGTACCTCCCGCTGACCCACAAAGCAGACCTTCTCTGAGAAATTTCTCTTCCATGGTGCTACCCTGCATGTTTTCCAGCTTCCTTACAGGGTCGTCTTCTCTATGAACACATGTGTGCACATATATGCATTCATGTATGTGTTCACATGTATGTGTGCACATGTTCATGAGTATGCATGCACACACGAGTTCATGTACATATGGAGGTCAGAAGTCAACCTCTAGTGTTGTAGTGTTGTTTGCTAGTTGCTCTCTTTGGTGGTTTGAGTACGAATGACCCCCATAAGCTCATATATTTGAGCTTCCCTGTTAGTCTGTCTCTGTCTCTGTCTCTGTCTCTGTCTCTGTCTCTGTCTCTCTCTCTCTCTCTCTCTCTCTCTCTCTCTCTCTCTGCCTGCAGATAAGGTTGTAGTTCTCAGCTACTGCTCCAGTGTCATGCATGGTGATAATGGACTAACCCCTCTGAAGCTGTGAACTGTATTTCAAAAGAGTTGTCTTGGTCATGGTGTCTCTTCACAGCAATAGAAGAGAGACTAAGATGTCACCCTTGTATTTTGACATACGGTCTTGTATTGATTCAGAGCCCCCCATTAGGATGGGCTGGCCAAAGAGCCCCAAGGATCCACCCATATCTACTTTCTCAGCACTGGAATTATAAGCATGCCCAGCACATACAGGTTTTTCTAAGTTCTGGGGACTAAACTCAGGTCCTAGCGCCTATGTGTCCAGCACTTCACCAACTACGCTCTCTCCTTATCATGAACTTACCCTTTCTTCTGAAGCCCTCCAAACGCAGGCGATACTCACCCCACCCAGATCTAATCTTGAATTCACTGTTTTTGCACCTACCCATACAGTCTTGTCTGAAAAGTCCCAAAAGCTGCACCAGATTCCAGGTTCAGGTTCATAGCAATCACCTCAGACCCAATGAATCCAAATCCAAGCTCAGAATCTTTCCTGTTAAGCCCTCCCTCCGTCTGAGGACATCTTTGTAGATTAACTCAGAGTCATCATTAAGGCTGGCTAAACAAACAGGCTCATACCGAGGGATAACAGTCCTAAATAGCTTCAAGGGTATTAATCCCTCTGGCTGTGAGGTCCAGCACACCTTCCAGACTCAAAACATAGGAGATGTTTTCATAATGTCAAGTCAGCACAGACAAACATCCTCCCAGAGACTCAAGCTCCCAACTGTGATTAGAATGTATCTTCATAGACAGCATTTAAGGGTGGAGGAAAAGCTCTGAGGCCCCTCCCCCTACTGATAACCAGGTCTCCTCACCCGACTGAGAGGACCTCAGGGCGTCATCCTGATTTAGCCTCCCATGTGCATCCACCCAGCCCAGCTGCTGACTGAGAGGACCTCAGGGCGTCATCCTGTTTTAGCCTCCCGTGTGCATCCACCCAGCCCAGCTGCTGATTAATCTTCCGAGAGACTTTTGTCCTAATGTGGCTTTTCTCCAGCGCTGGCCGTGGTGATGCAGAGCGGGGATCCCAGGACAAGGGCAGCAGAGACCAGAGAGAGCTCCTCTTCGCAGTGACTCTAGTGTATGTCAAGAGGATATTAAAAACCACCCAGGACATCTTCCTCCTTGAATGTAGGTCGTTCTGTGACCACAGAAAGCTGCGGTTTGTGTGGTCCCCAGTGCTTCCTTCGTGACTACCTTTGAAACCCCTCCATTCCTAAACTACAGCTCAGTCTTTAGTTATCCCTCCTTGGGGCCATCCTGTATCCTTTGACATTCCTTTCTTCTTTCATTCCAAATGTTCTCTATGGGAAACAAGCTCAACATTGGCTAATTTCCTCATTTATCTGTTGAGAGGCCTTTTCCCTTCCAATCAAGACTTGGGCTTTTTTTTTTTTTTTTTTTTTTTTTGTTTTTTTTTAGTTTATCTTTAGTTATGTGTATTTGTGTGTGCACATTTGTGCATGTGGAGAGTTCTTGGAGCCACTTCCAGAAATTTGGCAGGAATTTGACACTGGGCCAGGACCTGGAAGTAGGCTCAGGATGAATACAGATGAGGCCTGTGTTCTTTGTATCTTGATGGAGCTTGTTAAGACCCTGAATATAGTAGTTATGGGACCTTTCTCTATGCTTTGTTTGTTCCTTGACTACTCTGCTTATGCCTTAGGACTGACCATTTTCTTTGCATGTACATAGAATGATATAAAAGCAGACTGGAAAAAAAATAAACCCTTTTCAGCTTCAGAACTGACTGGAATCATGTTATAGTGTTGTTTGGTTGTCTTTTTCTTTTCAATCCTCACTCCTTCCCTCAAGACCCTGTTGACTGACTGAGCTGACTTGGTCCTGTGTGAAAGACCCCTGTGAGGGGAGACCCTCTCTCAAGTCCCGGGAGAACACGACCACCCAAAGACTCACAAGAGACTTGATGCAAACAGCATGAGGTTTATTGGGGGGCGGGGAACCAGTATACTGGGGACGAGCTCGGAACCCTCGCAGGGACAGAGGAGCTCGACCCAGAGCACAAGAAGTGTGGTGTATTTAAAGGAAAAAAAACACAAATGAGGGGAAGTGAGGGGGTAACCAAGGAAACACAAAAACAGTGGAAAAATTCAAAGGGACCCAACCTATGATTTAGTCAGGAGTCAGTGTCACGAGGAAAACATCCTGCATAGTTGTTTTTCTCAAGAATGTGGCTTTATCATTGTCATTCACTTTGAGATTGACCACTCCCTAGAACCACCTAGTGTCTGCCTTTGTGGAGGGACCGGTTTCTGGAACTAGCTGGCCTACATTCTTGGCTCATTTTAGAGAAAAATTTCCATGCCCTTTAAGTAAAAGCTTATACACTATATATTTCTACTAAATGATCTTTTCTTCTACTCTTCACTGTGCACATCCTAGGGAAGCCATAAGAGGGTGTATGACTTCCTGCAGCTGAAGTTACAGGCAGTTATGAGCTGCCAGATGTGGATGCTGAGAACAGAGCTGGAGTCTTCTGCAAGAGTCGTGTATGTGCTCGAAAGCACAGAGCCATTGCTCCAGCCCCGAGCCCTGTGTGCTCGAAAGCACAGAGCCATCGCTCCAGCCCTGAGCCCTGGCCTTTTACATAGGACAAGCATAGTTCTTTGGGATTAAGTATTCACCTCAAATAAGGGAGATGCTACAGTACACTTACTTCTCACACTCCTTCTCACACTTCTGTGGACTGGAAGGACAAAAGGACCAAGTCTTGGTCAAAGAAACTTAAGAGGAAGTCGTCTGGGGGAGTTTAGCTTCCCACAAGGAAAACTGAAAGTTGGGCAAGACATGGGTATGTAAGTTGTTGCGTATAATAATTAAAAAACAATTCATGCTATTGTGGTACACTCTCGTAACACTGTCTCCCCAGACCTTTGATCCTCACGTGGTGTCCGGGGAACTTAAGATTTGTGGCAAGCGGAACCCGCTCACATTCCCAGTCATCCCGCCCCTGCAGCTAGCTGTCACAAATCCCCATCACCTGGTAAAACTGAAACTCTAGACACCTGTAATTTATCAGTCAGATCCATATCAGTAAATTCTCAACCCACCAAACGCCCACACAATGAACTCAGAGCTAATTGATATTGATACAAGCTGCCCACCTAGATTGGACAAATTGTCCTGTATTAATCCAACCCTTCTATCATATTCATAGCTACTTGTGGCTATTGCACGCTGCATGGATCAGGTTCATCCTCTCCTTCCTCCACCTTCTCTGTCCTCCTCTCCTCTCTGTCCCCTGCCCTCTGTCTCTGAAACTCTCAGCCCTGCCTTCCTTTTTCACCACCCAGTCACAGGCTCCATCCAGTCTTACATATCACCTGCTGTCACCTGCGCATCGACCGCAATCCACAATAAGTCTCTTAAGTATTATTTATTTGATGCATATATGTGCTTAGTCTGCATGTGTGTCTGTTTATCACATGCCTGCCTGCTGCCTGAGATGGCCAGGAAAGGCATCAATCCCCGGGTACTGGCTACAGACAGTCATGAATCAACAGGTGGGCGTTGAGTCTTGTTCTCCTGGAAGCCATCACTCGTAACTGCTGGGCCATCTCTCCAGGGTCTCTCTACATATTCCTGGTTGTCTGGGAACTCACTCCATTTGACTTTTTAAATGACTTTCTACAAATGCATTTTATGTGGACTCTGAAGCTAACATAATAAAACTACAAAAACTGACAAGGGAAATATACAAACGTCACAGACTTTCATGTGAATGTTTGTGATGACTTTTGAAGATTTTTTTTCTTGAGACAAGCCCTCACCATGTATCTTGTCCATGCTGTCCTCAAACTCACAGAAATCCACCTGCCTCTGCTTCCTGAGTGCTGGAATTAAAGACATGTGCCACCATGCCCTGCAAAATCTATTTCTGTTTTTTTTTTTGTTTGTTTGTTTTGATTTGGTTTGGTTTGGTTTGGTTTTGTTTTTTCAGAGACAGAGTTTCTCTGTGTAGCCCTGGCTGTCCTGGAACTCACTCTGTAAACCGGGTTGGCCTCGAACTCAGAAATCTGCCTGCCTCTGCCTCCCAAGTGCTGGGGCTAAAGGCGTGTGCTACTACTGCCCGGCTCTGTTTTTTTTTTTTAAAATATGTGTAGGTGTGTGTGTGTGTGTGTGTGTGTGTGTGTGTGTGTGTGTGTGTAGGAGTGTGCATGTGAATGCAGAAATCCAAGAACAAAGGTGTTGAGTCCTCTGGAGCGGAAGCTACAGAGGGTAGAAGATGCTCACCAGTTATAGAGGGTGCAGGGAGCAGAAGCTGGGTCCTCTAGAGGAGCAGAGAGTGACCTTAACCACAGAGCCAGCTCTCCAGCCCCTAGGAACTGTTTTCTCCTCAATCTCCCCCCTGTCAAAAGCCGCGTTCTCACCTGGTATGGTGGCAATACCTATAATGCCACAGGGTGGAAGCTGATGCGGGTTCTCACCAGGTAAGGTAGTGCAATACCTATAATGCCACAGGGTGGAAGCTGATGCAGCAGAATTCCAAGTCTGAGGCCTAAACTGGGTCCTATTTTTTTAAATATCCAAAACAAACAACCCCGTTACACTAGAATAAAAGTGTGTGTGAGTTTTAAAACCTGAATATTTCCAAAGTAATTTATTTCCACATAATATTTTCAAATTATGACAATAATATATCATATAATAGTATATCATTCGCAATTGAGCACATGATAATAAATCATATTTGCAGAAACATTGAGTTTAAACTAGCTACCACTAGAGGGAGCTACGGATCCATATTTTTTCACAGCATCTAGCATTTTAACTGAATTTCACCAGTGTTTATGACATTTGACCTATCTATATTGTGTGTAATTATCAATGTCTCCTGGATTTATATGTAGAGAAATCTATATTGTACCTAGTAATCATGGTCTCCAATTTATTCTGGATTTATATGTATGTATATTTTTATATACTTCACCTGTCAGATTGGCAAAAATTGGCACATCTGTGATCATGAGGGTCATGGGTACCATAGGACCACAGACACTGATGAGGCCGCGCTGGTATAATCTCCACAGATACGAATTTGGTAACTGCTAACAAGATTTTATAATAAAGTTAGGTGTGGAAGCTTATACCAATAGCCCAAAACTTGTACCGGAGCAGGAGGATTGCTGCGAGTGATGGGGCAACTTGGGCTACCCAGTGAGGGCTTGCCTCAAACAAACAAGACTGGAAGTATGCCATAGTGCCTACAAATTCATGAAGTTCTAGGTTCAAACTCCACCACAGGAGAGAAGAAATTCAAAATGAAACTAGTGATCCAAGCAGACACCTGTCACTGAGGCTGAGGAAGGAGAATCAGGAATTCAGGCTAACCTACACTGTGAGATTCCCGGAGGGACCCCACACTCAAATCCCGGGAGCGACCACCCCGCACACCACCAAGACACGGACTTGATGCAATCTGCAAGAGGCTTTTTATTTCAGCTAGCTGGGGCGAGACTCATATCCCTCACAGGGGTAGAGGAGTCTGGCCCCAAGCAACAATTTAAACAGGTTTTTATACCTACGCAGTTGCTGGGGAAGAGGGGAGACTGAGGCGAAGGAAAGTACAGGGTGGTTTCTGATTGGTGCTGGCTAGTGCTAGGGTCCAGGGGCGGGCTAGCCACCTGGCAATTTTGGGCCAGGTTGTTTCTGGGTTCTCCAGCCAGGTCGTCTTGGTTCCCTTGTTTCTAGGTTCTGGGAACTGCTGGTCTCCCATTGTTTCTAGGTTCTGGGAGCCGGTCTCCCACTGAGTTTAACTAATGGCTAAATTCCCACACTACAGTTTGAAAACTTAATCTTACAATACTACCTAGAGTTGACAGACACCACGGGCTGCATAATGTGAATCTAAGTCAGTAGAAACAAAATATAAGCAAAACAAAAAACAAAAAAAACCAAAAGAAACCTCTCAAAATTTCTTAGTCTCTTGAGAAACCTTTATTAAATCCCTTTGCATGTGGTTCAGGGGAGGGAGGTTGTAGTCAGTGCTGCCCCCAGGCGTTGTGTTGATGTCTACGACTCACGTGCTGCTGGGGACGACATGGAAGCTTCTTTTGCATGTGGATGACTGCAGACTCATAACTGAGAATAAGAGACCCTGGAAGTTTCTGTGACTCCTCCCCACACCTCCCCCAAATCAGTGCAGACAGGAAGCTGAGGAAGAGAGTCAGTAAAGACTGTGCTAACGGTCCTGAAGTATAGCTCTTCACAGTTGATGTCTTCTGGCCGGGGTGGGAAACGACTCACTTCTCTTTAAGGGGCTGGCCACTGGGAGTCTGACCACGTTCCATTGAGTACGTGGGCGACACGAATTGGGCTTTGTGTACTTTTGTTCTTCGGGGGGAAGACACAAGGGTGGGAAGTTGGACCTGGGAGGAATGGGAAGTGAGTGTGATACGAAATTCCCAAATAATTAATAAAAATATTACGTTGGGAAAAAACCAACAAAACGTAAAACACATGTGAGAACACCAATAGAGGAAGGGGAGGAGCAGCACAGTCTAAAAATAAAAACACAGCATAGTAACCCAAATTTGAAATCCCTGTATTTTAGGAGGCAGAGGCAGGAGGACCAGGAGTTCAGAATCATTCTACATAGGCTGTGCTCAAGAGATCTTGCTCAAAAAGTATATGAAGAAGGAAAGAAAGAAGAGAGGGAGAGGGAAGAGAGGGAAGGGAGGAGGGGAGGGAAGAAGGAAGAGAGAGGGAGAACTTAGTGCCTAACGCCGTGTCACAAGGCTCAGAGCCACCTGCAACTCTAACTTCAAGGCATCTAACTGTTCTTCTGGCCATGAGCCCTTGCACAGATGTGGCATGGACATACATACAAAATTCTTTTATGAAGAGAGAAGTCTACCATGAGGCACATTAACTAGAGAATGATAACCTGCTGACTCTGCATTCTGCATCTCTGCTGGGATTTATGGTCAGCCACCACCCTTTGATGTTCTGAGAAACCTCCGTGAAAGCTCATTTGGAGCAAGAAGTCTGTCTTAATTGTTAGTCAAGTGATATGGTCTAGGGTTCTGCTCTGTCTTCCTTTCTGCCTAAGGGTGGGGTGGGGGTGGGGGGTGTGAGGACCTCTGGGTGTTGCTGGCTTTGGTCTCTGTGGACCAAAAGCAGGCGACAATCCTGGGTGCTGGAACCGCTAGTCTCCTGGGAAGCTCATCAGAGCAAGTCCAGGAAAGTGATCCTCTCTCTCTGATGGCTGATTTCTGAGGCACCGAGTGTTAGAGAAAGGGAGCCAAGCAGTCCTTGAGTTTGAAGGGATTTGAAAGATCATTCAAATAACTGAGTTGGGCTGGGTTATATATAATAAAATCTTAGTGGCTCAAATGCTTGCCTAGTGTACCTGAAGCACTGGATTGGATCCCCAGCACTGTAAAAATCTGTAAACCCAGCACGAAGGAGGATCAGAAGGTCACAACGTCATTCTTGAGTAGTTTGAGGTCAGCATGGGCTACATGTAGCCCAAGTACACCATGAGTTCAAAGCCAGCCTAGGCTACAGGAGACCCTTTTGCAAACCTTTCCACAGGCAGTTACAGCCTAAAGCAAGTTCTTGAGTCATTTGTGTTTTCTTTGTTTGGTTTGAACCAGTCTCCCATGTCCACGGCTTGCCTTGAGTTTGATACAAAGCCAAGCATAACCTTGAACCTCTGATCTCCCTGACTCCTCCTCCGGAGGGGTAGGATTATGGGTGTCTGTCACCACACCCAGCCTCGGATTTGTGGTTCACAGTGATTTGGAGAATGTAGTGATGCATTTCTACCAGGATCTAAAGCTAAGAAGACAATTAGGGGCTAAACCACAAAGACAGGGCCTGTTCAGGACACAGAAAAGGCCACTCACACTGTGGAATCTTTATCAATCTACCTCTGACTCCCACCTAGGTCCTGCTGTATCAGAATAGATCAAGCTAATCCTAGGACGCTTTGTCAGTGTTGGGGAAAGCGTCTTAAGTGCTCCCTCTGTAAGAACTGGTATCTCAGTGCCAGGCAGTAATCAGCTGAGTCACAGAACTGCAGAAGATGGAGAGAAATGGATTGCAAAACCAATGGGAGTCTTGTCCAATACTCTACGGGCAGGATGTGTCAGATACCAATGCCTATGAAGTAAGAGTTCTCACCATAGCTTGAACAGAGCTCACATCAGTGTTGGGTAGAGTAACTGACAACTGGGGAGTCCAGGGTATATTCAAGGGTCCCTGTTAGCTTCAGGCCCAAACTGCCTCAGTTATTTGTCTCTAGAAGAAATAGCCAACTTAACTGAGACCACAGCTGAATAGGTGACCAGTCTCTGACAATACACTTGGAAGAAACTGGGTGGTCTGAACCCCTCCCTCCTAAGTCACCCTCCTCCCTCCTAAGTCACCCTCCACCTTCCAAAGTCACCCTCCTCCCTCCTAGGTCACCCTCCTCCCTCCTAAGTCACCCTCACAGTCATGTGTTCTAGTCACAGGTGACTTCTCATTCCAACTTCTCCTCTTTCTTCCCTCTCAGAATTTCCAGTAAAGGTGTCACCTGAAAGTAGCTGGGAATGGACAATCCCAGCAGCTGGGAGAAAGCCTTGGGGCCTGATGAGTGCAGATGTTGTGTGTGGATGTAGGTTATCAATGATGCCTATAATGTATGGGCTTTTTAATAAAAGATGTGTTTCCTGACTTTTGATCTCAAGGATTAAAATTATCTCCAAGGAAACAACACACATGTCTCAGAGAAGAAAGCAAAATCAGGGCAGCTGAGAGATGGTTCCGAGGTCGAGACTGCTTGCTGCTCTTTCAGAAGATGGGGGTTCAATTCCCAGCAACCACATTGGACAGCTCACAACTATCTGTAACTCCAGCTCCAAGGAATCTGATGCTTTTATCTAACCTTACTGGGTGACTGTGTGTACCACATGCGGATATACATACACACGGCAAAAATGTTTAAAAATTGTGTCTATGACAAAATAGTCAGTAAAATTATAAACCTCAGAAGAAACCAGAAAGATTAGAGGCCATTGTCTTCACACTGATTCTAGAATTTGAATGCAATAGTGTGTTTCAGGCTTGGGATCAAAAGTTCAGCTTTAGACATAAAAAATATTGCACATGACAACATGCATGTCCAGAGCTGGCCACTCCTTTTGAGGGTGGCCATTTTTGGACACTTCATTGACTGTCCTTGATGGCCATCAAACTGAATGAGTTGGAGGTCCTACACTCTGACACTGTCTCCCAAGTCTGTCTAGTGTTCTTTGTGATTATAGTCCTTATCAGGCTCCACACAAGCAAAGCTGGAGGTCCTATGTTGATGGGTCTTATAAGAAAAGGAGGGCCAGGATATGTTTTGCAGAACCAGGAATAGTGAGGGGGGAGGGGTCCCTTGGAGGGCCCATGCCGAGGCATCCCTTCCCCCTGAGGTAGCAGCCATATGATGGGTACAGTGTGGAAGAGCATTTATTCAGAGCATGGGAAGGGGACTTGAGAAGGGAGTAGAGACAGAGAAGGACACAGAGAGAGTCAGAGGGAGACAGAGAGAGTCAGAGGGAGACAGAGAGAGTCAGAGGGAGACAGAGAGAGTCAGAGGAAGGAAGAGAGAGTCAGAGGGAGACAGAGAGAGACAGAGGGAGATAGAGAGAGACAGAGGGAGACAGAGAGAGTCAGAGAGAGTCAGAGAGAGGCAGAGAGAGGCAGAGAGAGGCAGAGGGAGGCAGAGAGAGACAGAGAGAGACAGAGAGAGACAGAGGGAGACAGAGAGAGGAGAGGCTGGCCAAGAACCTGTGGAGAGATGAGAAAGGGGAGGGGGAGGAGTAGAAAGAGGTCAGGGAGAGAAGAGAGTCAGAATAAAAAAGTAAGGAGGGAGTAAACAGCCCCCTTTCTAGCAAGCCTGGCCTACCTGGCTTTCACCAGGTAATTGTTGGGCAGAGCCTGGAGGAAATGCTAACATTCCTCTGTACTGGTTTAATTAAAAAACAAACAAACAAACTAGAAAGAGACTCTCGTCCTCCCTCTCTTATTCTCTGACTCTCTTCTCTTCCTGACCCCTTTCTACCTCTCTACCGCCCCCTGCCCCCTCTCTCTCCACATGTTCTAGTCTACTCTCACATACATAGATGCTTCACTGGACCTGTTCCTTCTACCTACAGAAGGTTCCACAGACCCTGGACAGCAAGGAAACAGCCAACTCTTCTAAGGCTGAACCAACCCATGCCCATTTTCTTAGGTTTCCCAGAGACATGTCACCCCAAAGTCAGCCGGAAGTAACTAAAAATCATGGTGACCCGATTCCGGCTTCACCACTACCTTACAGTTGTTAGGGTACTAAGAAAAAGTCCTGTGATTGCAAATCTTTATTAGGTCTTAGAAATCAAACTCTTCCTCACTACACCACTATTTCTACTACTTAAGCAAAAAATTGGATTTATTTCTGAATCTCTTATTTTCTCTAAGAGGAATTCATATTTTAAGACTTTCTTGTCATGCAATAAAAATATGCTAGTGGCTTGAGGGTACAGTGCACTAAAAATACACAGACTAAGCCTACATATGCCCCAGGTTCAAGTCCTACCAGCAAAAAACAAAGCAAAGACTATTAGAATCAGGCATTCTTAGGCTCAAATCTTATCCCTGGACCATTAAGAAGTAACTGACATCTTTGAGTCTCAATTTCTTTGTAAAAGGAATTTTCCATATATTTGACATGATTTATATGAAGTCCAGGATCAAATATGTACACGTATGTACAGAGAACATCTTGTTAAGTTTTCAGTTGATGAGAAGCAGGGCTGTGCCAGCGGGGCTGGTGTCACTACAGACTATGGCATTGTATGATGTCATATATAAATTTAAAAATAGCCAGGAGGTAGTGGTGCACGCCTTTAATCCCAAAATTCAGGAAGCAGAGACAGGTGGATCTCTGAGTTTGAGGCCAGCCCCGTCTACAGAGCAAGTTCTGGGACAGCCAAAACTACACAGGGAAACACTGTCTTGAAAAACAAACAAGTAGATTTTTCTCTCCAGTGGCTTTCTGAGGCGGGACCAGCCAGGTGGCACCAGCCAGGCGGCACCAGCCAGGCGGCACAGGCCTCAGAAGTGGTAGGGCACCTGGGACAGGATCCTTTCTACCTCCCTCTACACCTAGGAGGGACAGCTGATCCACAGCCCTCTCTGCACCTTTCCCACAAGTGGAGAGCCTGTCTCCAGAGTGTGCTCTGACCCCAGGACTCAGGAGGGATGACTGATCCACAGCCCTCTGCCCACAGGTTTTACCAGAGGAGAACTGATCTCCCAGAAGTGCTGACACAGGCTTACAGACCCACTAAAATCAGGGACTAGAAAAGGATGCTCACTCTCTCCTTTCCTATTCAATATTGTTCTTGATGTCCTAGCCAGAGCAATTAGACAACAAAAGGAGATCAAAGGGATACGAATTGGAAAGTAAGAAGTCAAATTATCACTATTTGCTGATGATATGATAGTATACTTTACTTAAGTGACCCCAAAAATTCCACCAGAGAGCTTCTGAACCTGATAAACAACTTCAGTAAAGTAGCTGGATATAAAATTAAATCAAGCAAATCAGTGGACTTCCTCCACACAAAGGATAAACAGGCAGAGAAAGAAATTAGGGAAACAACACCCTTCACAATAGTCACCAATATTATAAAATATCTTGGTGTAACTCTAATGAAGCAAGTAAAAGATCTGTTCGACAAGAACTTCAAGTCTCTTAAGAAGGAAATTGAAGAAGATCTCAGAAGATGGAAAGATCTCCCATGGTCATGGATTGGCAGGATTAATATAGTAAAAATGGCCATCTTGCCGAAAGCAATCTAACAGATCCAATGCGATCCCCATCAAAATTCCAACTCAATTCTTCACAGACTCTGAGAGGGCAAATTGCAAATTTATCTGGAACAACAAAAAAACCCAGGATAGCCAAAACTATTCTCAACAATAAAAGAACCTCTGGTGGAATCACAATCCTGGACCTTAAGCTTACTACAGATCAATTTTGATAAAAACTGCATGGTATTAGTACAGTGACAGGCAGGTAGATCAATGGAACAGAATTGAAGACCCAGAAAAGAAACCACACATCTATGGTCACTTGATCTTTGACAACGGAACTAAAACCATACAGTGGAAAAAAGACAGCATTTTCAACAAATGGTGCTGACTCAACTGGCAGTTAGCATGTAGAAGAATGCAAATCGATCCATTTTTATCGCCTTGTACAAAGCTCAAGTCCAAGTGGATCAAGGACCTCTACATAAAACCAGATACACTGAAACTAATAGAAAAGAAAGTGGGGAAAAGCCTGGAGCACATGGGCACAGGGGAAAATTTCCTGAACAGAACACCAATAGCTTATGCTGTAAGATCAAGCATTGACAAATGGGACCTCATAAAATTACAAAACTTCTGTAAGACAGAGGACACTGTCAATAGGACAAAACGGCAACCAACAAATTGGGGAGAGATCTTTACCAAGCCTATATCTGATAGAGGGCTAATATCCAATGTATACAAAGAACTCAAGAAGTTAGATTCCAGAGAACCAAATAACTCTATTAAAAATGGGGTACAGAGCTAAACAACGAATTCTCTACTGAGGAACACCAAATGGCTGAGAAGCACCTAAAGAAATGTTCAATAGCCCAGACTCTAAAACTGAGAAGCCTTTGGGAAGTTGCTGGGCAAGGTGACTGGCACTCATGTTCCTGTGCTGGGCTATCACCTCACAACTTCTGAGAGCACACGCACCCTCATTTCCCACCCTGAAACTGTCCCCAAGAGTCTCCACTACCTGGCAGCCCAGCTCTCCCCAGGAAGGCGTGTGCTCAGCTATTCTGACCAGTTCTGAGAACCGCTCACAGCAGGGATGGTGGAGTGACTAGAATCCTACACCTTTGAAATCTCTGCCTGGCCACAGAGGATGCTTGGCCAGCAAGGCTCTAGCTACAGTGCAGACTCTCTCAGTTCTTGGCTTGAATTGCAGCTCTGGGAAAAACACTCCTTGGGACTGGGTGGTGAGAAAACTCTCTCTGAATGACCATGGTAAATAACCATGCTTTCAAATACTTGCTCTAGCCAGGGGTAATGGCACAGGCCTTTAACCTAGCTCTCAGAAGACAGCTGCAGCTAGATCTTTTGAGGTTGAGGCTAGCCTGGTCTACATATCAAATTTCAGGGCAGCCACAACTACAAAAGAGACCCAGTCTCAAAAAATGAAATATTTGCTTTCTATCTGCTTTTTAGTACTCCTGAAATAAAACAACAAACTCCTAGAGAGATTGGTCCCCATCCTGGCTTGTTTCCTGTTTGTTGTTGTTGTTGTTGTTGTTTTTTAGGTTGGTATATAAAGCAGTAGGTTGTCAAAGCAACTTTATATTACACCTTCTTGTTTGTTCCCTCCCCCATCTCATTTTTAAGTGTTTTGTTTATTTTTTGTGTGTATGAATGTTTCTCCCATGTATGTATATTTATCATTTGTGTTTGGTGCCCTTGGGGGCCAGAAGAGGGGATTGGATCCCCGGGAACTGGGGTTATAGATGTTGACTACAGGTTGTGAATCACCACATAGGTGTGAAAGACCCCCCAGAGCTGGGGAGACCCTCACTCAAGTCTTGGGATTACGAGACCACCTAATAACTCATGAGAGACGGATCTTGATGCAACAGCATGAGGTTTATTCAGGGGGAGGAAGGGAAGCCAGATCTGGGGTCGAACACGTAGCCTAGAAGGCCAGAGGAGTTCGACCCGAACACAAGGAACAGGGGTATTTACAGGGAAAAACCACAAACTAGGGGGAGTGAAGGGGAATTCCAACCCAAGGTATTCAATCAGTTAGGGAGGGGAACATATTCATTGTAGGAATGTAATCTTCACCTACCGGTCAGCAGGGTGGAGAGCCTCGTGAACCAGTTGACCTTCATTCTTAGTTACGCCCTCATTGTAGTTCAGCCAGGAAGGGCAGGTTTCAGGAACCAGAGCCCTGAGGCTCTGAGTTAAGCCAAGTTCTGGAACCCAGAGCTCTGAACTGGCTGACCTGCATTCTTAGTTCTGCTCAGTCTGCTAGAGGTCATAAAAACTTTTTATATCTTTCATACTTTTCAGGTGCTGGGGATGAAACCCAAGTCCTCTGCCAGAGCACCGAGGGCTCTAATCACTGAGAAATCTCTCTATTCTGTCCATTTGAAGTGTGTCTTTCTCCCCTTTTAAAAGAAACCCTGTATTTTGTACACATCTACATAAAACCCAAATGCAAATTTTAAGTCTCAGTTGCAACCACAACCATGTGGTGTTCTTTGTCAACCTTAAGTAAATGCATACAAGCCCAATTTTTGCATGTGTTCTCCTGAAACAGACATTTATTCATTTATTCATTTATTCATTCATTCATTTATTTATTTATTTATTTATTTATTTATTTTCACAACAGCAAAATAGACATGTAAGAGAATGTGGATTCTGGCCGAGAAGTAGCTCCATGGTGAATGTTTTCCTGAGACCTTGGGTTCAAATTCAGCACCTGACAAATGAGTTTCATTGCAGGAGCCAAGGAGATAGACCAGGAGAAGGCTCCCTTGTCAGTCTTAGAAGCAAAACTATGGGGGATGAGCTTTAGGGACAGCATCCTGGCGGCCATGTGTTAAAAGGCACTCAGAAGCAAAACGCATGGGATGGCGCATGGTCTCTGTAGCTCATTCTGCTTTCTCTCCATTTTTCTTTCCTTTAAATTATCTCTTAATGTGTGTTTGTGTTTTACTCAAATGTGTGTCTGTGCATGCCTGGCACCCAAGAAGGGAAGAAGGGGACTTTGGCTTCCCAGAAACCGGAGTTACAGAGGGCTGTGAGCCATGGTGAGGGTTTTGTTAACTGAGCCCAGGTCCTCTGGAAAGACAGCCATTGTCCTTACTACTGAAACTATATCTTCATCCCTCTCTGTTTCCTTAAAGTAACTTATGTATTCTACTTATTACCTAGCAATGCTTTCTTACTATAACAGGGCTATAAACCCCAGCCCTTCTGCACCCTCTATTTTATTTTATTATTTTATTTTATTGTATTGAGATAGTTGAGATAGGATCTCACTACGTAATCCCTGGCTAGCTGGGACCTTGTTTTGTAGACCAGTGTGTTTTTGAGTTCCGCCTCACCACTGGAGTGTGGGAACACAAGGAGACAGGCTGCATTTACCCCGAGCTGCTGTGGGGTGCTGGGCTCTGGGGAAGCGCTGATACACTGCTCAAGGGGTAGGAAAATGCAGCCTAAGATGTTGGCCTCAGCCCAAGTGAGAAACATCATCGACCGACCGAGGTCAAGGGTTCTCAGATTCCTGGACATCCGGACGCTACTGGGAGTCTCAGAGGAGCTGAGAACAGAGAAGACCTGCAGGTTGAACATGAGCCTGGGGTCAGGGCATGGGGAACTCCAGCTTAGCTCAGTGGTGGCCAATCCGGGAGCATGGAGGAGCCTTCTGTGGGAGGCTTAGACAGTGCCTCTCTGTAGACGGAGGTTTCCTCCGTGCTCCCTATGAGGTTCTTGATGGAAGAGACCATCCATGTTTATCCATACCATTTATTGGCTCTTCATCATGGGAAATGAGTGCATACCACCTTCTCAGGGTGGACCAGAGATTAAATACCTTTTGCAAGGAGGAATGTCTGGGAAGGGAAGCTTATTGGCTAAACCCTCAGGGCCTCGGGCACCTCATTAGCATGGAGAACTCTGTTCTGATGTACATGGGGAGTGTGGTCACCTGTTCTGGGCCAGGAATCTAGTAGGGAGCAGGGAGACACCTACCATCTCAGGCAGGTGCCTAGGTGTTGGAGTCCCTAGCAAATTTGAACCTTAGCAAGTTTCCTGGCACAGTCCATTGCCCCGAAGACCAGCTAGCCTCTAGTTCACCGAGATCCACCTATCTCTGCCTCTTGAGTGCTGAGATTAAAGATGTGTGCTTTAGTATATATAGCCTTTGACTACTTAAATTTAATTTGTATTGTTTCTATGTGTTGCTAGAGACTGAACCCAGGGCCTCAGGAGTGCTGGGCAGGTGCTGTACCACAGAGCTGCTCCCAGCCACATAACCACTTAAAAATGATGTATTGAAGATACCAGTGCTGCGAGCTGACAGTTACCACAGTACGATCTCTTCACATTGACACACCTATGTGAGAAATTACCCATCATGGTACAAAAATCCTTTTTTTTTTTTTTTTTTTTTGATAGGGTTGAAAACAGAAGGTGAGTGCAGTCAGGAAGCTGAAACGTGCGGTGCGAGCGGGGAGCCACTGGCAAGCACTTTTCATGTGGTGTGACAGGGCCACGCACACAGGGAGAATTTGTCAGGTGGACTTCCAGGAGGGGAGTCATTTGTTTGGGGCTGTCTGTCAGTGTCCCACATGGTGGGCTGTAAAATAAAAGAATTATGCTTAGCCCCATCTAGCTTCAATTGAAAATGATGATTTATTTATTAGGCTCTGCACAATTCCTGGGGGATTACCCCAATCTAATTCTCTAACACTGGACTGGTACTTCCCCAGCTATGAATCCCAAATACTTGCTGTTTGAATCTTCCTGAGTTTCTTCTCCTCCAGCAGTCTGCTGTTCTGGGGAGGCATTTCACTCGGGCACGTACTGATGGAGAACTCCTGTTCTCTCTGTCTTCTGTCTTTGTCTCTGTCCCTCTCTCTTTCTCTTTCTCTTCTTCTCATGGTCACTACCTTTGGACACCCCCAACACACACACACACACACACACACACACACCCCTGGTAACTCAAAATTCCACCTCTCTCTATTCTCCCCAGTAATTGGTTGTAGACATTTTTATTTAAAGAATGATTTTTAAATTGAGGAGTAGAGTTTGTACAACAAAAGCTGGGAATTTGCTCATCTTGCGACAACAAATCTTGGGATATAGAATTTAGCATTTGAATATATAGCAGCATCAGACCCACCCCCAACAGTGGGCACAACCTACTTTGAAAACAACCCCAGCTGGTTAGGTCATGGCTGTTTCTTTATTTCGGGGACCTACTTAGTCACTGTATGACTTACACTTCCTAGGACTGGCCTCAAGAACAGACAGTTCAAGTATATGAAACTGATCGCCAAATTTAGGTAAAGACTTTTAATTTTAGCTTTTCACTTCTGGTTTTTTCTTCGGCAGAGAGGTAGTTCTTTATAACTTTCCACAGGTTATTTTTAGCACCTCAATGCTTCCTGTCCTTCCTAAGAGCGATGGCATCCTGGTGAGCCTGGGAAGCAAACACAAGTGGTGCCCTGTCTGTTCTGAGTGCTATGCACTTTTCTATGGCTGCTTCTGTCAATGTGGCTTTGGATTTTTTTTTTTTTTTAACTGTAGAATTTTTTTTTTTTATTAAATTACTTACTTTTTCCACTCCATATTCCATCCCCCTCCCATCCACCTTTCGATTGCTCCACATCCCACACCTCCTCCACACCCCCTGTCTCCATGTGGATGCCCCCATCCCCACCCCACCTGACCTGTAAACTCCCTGGGGCCTCCAGTCTCTGGAGGGTTACAAAACCCAGACCCAGCAGTCCTCTGCTGTATGTGTGTTGGGGGCCTGATATCAGCTGGTGTATGCTGCCTGGTTGGTGGTCCAGTGTTTGAGAGATCTCGGGGGTCCAGATTAATAGAGACTGCTGGTCCTCCTACAGGGTCGCCCTTCTCCTTAACCTTAGGAAATCGAAGGTTGGTGGGATCTTCCAGAATGCACCAGAGACCTGGGAGGTAAGAGACTCTCAGGAATCAAAGGGAGGGACCTTAGATGAAATGCCTGACAGTAGGGAGCAGGAACTTATAGAGCCCACCTCCAGCAGGAAGACAGGGCATCAAGTGAGGGAGGGGGTTGCCATCCCACAGTCGCATCTCTGACCCATATTTGTTCCTGTTTAAAAGAATTACAGAGATGGAAATGGAGAGGAGCCTGAGGAAAAGAAGGTCCAGCGACAGGCCCCAAAGTGGGATTCAGCTCAAGGCCTGACACTATTACTGAGGCTATGGGGTGCTCACAAAAAGGGACCTAGCATGACTGCCCTCCAAAAGACCCAACAAGCAGTTGGAAGAGTCAGATGCAGATATTTGCACCCAGCCAATGGACAGAAGCAGCTGACCTCTGTGGTTGGATTAGGGAAGGCTGAAAGAAGCTGAGAAGAAATGTTTTTGAAAATGCACAGAAGTAAAGCGGGTAGCATACAGAGCCTTTACATGGGGCCACGCTGTAGTGTGTGCATGCCCTCTCGCACACACAACCAAATAAATAAAATGTAATGTAGTTTTTAAAGCCTTATTTTTGTATGTCTCATTTCTAACTCTTCTCTGTTTTCTTTCTTTGAATTCTCAGATAGAACATTTCACCCAGATATGTCAGTGCACATGTCTACAAGTTAATTGATTGTTATTTTAAAATTATTTTTACATTTAGTTACCAGTGTTGTATGTTTGTGCAAGCATGCACACATGGAGATCACAGGGCAGTTTGCAGGAGTCCATGTGCTCCTTCTATGGAGTTGACAGGACTTCAGTCAGCACCCCTCCCTGTGACAACTTGACAGGATGGCAAGGGTTAAATGGATTATTTTTAGAATCTGACCAATTGGCACCTCATTCATCACAAATGCATGTTTCAGGCCCATGAGATGTCTAGAGGGTAAAGGTTCCTGCCACTGGTCCTAACAGCCTGAGCTCATCTTGGAAGCCAAATGGCTGAAGGAGAAAAACCAACTCACAAGTTGTCCTTTGACCTCTTCACATGCACAATGGTATGTATATGTGCGCCTGCACACATGTGCACAAGCTTACACATGCAAAGTACATAGAATTGAATTTAAAAATGCTGTCTGAACTCAGGATGGCCTAAGATTGCACAAAGCACCCAGGTTCACCCCCTAGTACCACATAATTCAGGCATGTTATGCACCCCTGTAACTCATCTGTTGGTGGGTTGGCCTGATGCTGTTTATATTCTGATGCTAATTTGAGCCCCTCCCCCCAAACTGGTTATCCCAGAGAGAGAGAGTCCCCACATAGATGCTAGCTGTCCCCTGTCCCAAGTTAATTGTGATTGGTGAATAAAGATGCCAACAGACAATAGCTGGGCAGAAGAGGCCTAGGTCCTCACAAGCCTAGGTCCTTCCTGCTGACCTCACAGTCCACATTATTAACCACACGTTGCTTTTTGTTTGTGGAAGAACTAACATAGATGGTCTTAGATGTTTAATTCTCCATCTGTGTTAGAACTGGTTTCACTGGAACAGAAATTTGTGTAAGATTGGTAATCTAAAATCACTACTTATTTGCTCGTAAAGACATAGCTCTATCATGGGCTTCCAGAGTTGTCTGTAACAAGTTCTATTCAGAATAATGTTATGAAATTGATTGCAATTCTTTGGGAGACAGTCTACATCATACACAGAAATACAAAAAATAAGGGTGGATTTTTGAGACAGGGTCTTATGTGACCTAGGCTGTCATGTGTGTCAGCATAGATGGCTGAGGATGTCTTGAATCCCCTTAACCTCCTGCTCAGTGCTGGGAGCAGAGACATGCACCACCATGCCTGGCTAGGAGAATCTTTGAGGCTAGGATAGTAAATATTTATTGTGTCCATGAATTGCCTTGATGGTATTGAGGAAAACGTATAAAAAGTCAAGAACATTTATCCAATTCAGGTAAACTCCTTGCCTGGCTTTAGTTAGAAGGGACAGAGACACCCAAGGCTGTCCTCAGGCCTTTTCTTACCCCCAGGGAGATGTCAGACTTGATGACCTGTGCACAGACCTGTACTACAACAAGCAGAACCCGGAAGAAGAGACCATACATGTCAACTGGCATTAGAAGCCATAGAAGAGGCCAGCAGGCAGTTAGCCAAGGACTTTACCAGCCTACACCTTCAGAAGAAGAAGCGAGCCCAGAGCATTCTGGGTTTTCAGTGTCTCTGTTTCTTAAATCCCTTAGCAGTGTATAGTTTACAATGCATGAGTCCAGCCTTGGGTTGTCTAAGTCAAGGGCGTGCAGTATCCACCATTATCTCATCCATCTCCATCCCACCAAGCAGAAACTCAACACCCTTCAGCAGCCACCCTTTACTCCACCAGCTCCCCTTCTCTCAGACCTTGGCAACCATTAACACTCTGCATTTTTCACATTTGTGGAATTATAACAACACCTGCCCTTTTGTGCCTGGCTTCTACTTAGGATCATGTTTTAAAGGCTTGTTCATTTTGTAGCAGATATCACTACTTCCTTCCTTTTTAATGGCTGAGTACTATTCCACTGTGTGGATATACCACAGTCTCTTTATCCATTCTCCAAGTAATGGTATTTGTGATATATATTTGGGATTCTTGTTTAGTATCAAGAGTAGTGTAATGAATGTCTGTGAAATGGTTTTTATGTGCTCTTTTTTGCTGACAGCTTTAAATGTTTTCAGTTACTCTGGTTATAGGTCTAGCAGTGATGTTTCTGGGTAGCAGAGTAGCCAGAGTGAACCATCTTACATTCCTACCAGAAATACTTGTGAGCTCTTTTCTAGTGGTGATGTTTTCTGTCTCATACAAGACAGTATCATATTGTCTAAGACCCATGTATCTATCTATGGTCTTAAAAAAAAAAAAAAATCAGGCCAAAGGATCAGGTGAATTCTTACTCTGTGCAAAGCCCCATGCTGAAAAATGGTATCAGCCATGCAGGTGACTGTGGTTTAAAACACTCCTCTAGGTAGCTGAATCCTAGAGAAGCGCTAAGCTGTAGCTCCAGTAATAAAGGACTAAGAACCACAGACCCTCCAGGCAGGGTGTCGCTCACTATACAGACCACCCGGAAACAATCAGGAAAAGAGTAACAAACTTCATACACAGTTGCATCGCCAAACTAAGAGCTAGGATTACAACTAAGAAAGTCCTGGGTTAGACTAGAATAGATTCTAGTTATGGTGTGTGTGTGTGTGTGTGTGTGTGTGTGTGTGTGTGTGTGTGTGAGAGAGAGAGAGAGAGAGAGAGAGAGAGAGAGAGAGAGAGAGACAGACAGACAGACAGACAGACAGACAGACAGACAGACAGACAGACACAAATCGAGTCAGAGAGGCAGAGACAGAGACACACCTGCCACGTGCATGCAGTGCTCATGGAGGCCAAAAATGGTCATCTGGTCCCCTGAAACTAGAGTTACGGAAGGTTGTGAGCTGCCCACCTGGAGACTGAACTACAGCCTGGTTGAACAGCCTTTGCTCTTGGCAACCCCTCTGTCTCACCAGAGCTTCACTTCCACCATTTTAAATGATCAGTGTAACATCCTGTGTAGAGGTAGAGCTCTGCCATCCCTTGTCTTGGAAACCTGTCTAGCCAACACTTAGCAAGGAAAAGAAAATGGTCCCGTGGGGCCCTCTAAAGATGTGATGTACAACAGGATATTCCAAGATGTAATATCAGAACACACTGAGCCTGCTTCCTCTTGATGGCTGTATAGACTATTTCTGGCAGTTAGATATTCTCAAGTACTATAATAGACCTTTTAACCAAATATGTCATTCAGAAACTAGTACTTCCCCTCCAGCACTGGTTTGTAAATTCTGAGGACAGATGTGTGTGTCTCATCTTCCATTGCAGCCCCCACATAGGAAATTATTTACATATCTGGAAGGTCACACTGACTAAATCACATTATTCGCTAACAGGAAAGGAACACATTGTCCAGGCAATGATAGGCTTTCAGGAGACTCTAAATCTTATGGTAAGAAATCATATATCATTCTGTATATGCATGCATGTACACGTGTGCACACGCATGATGCATGTGTGTGCAGGGATGTGCCGAGGTATGTGCCTTTACCCTCTGGCCCAGTTCATTGACCTGAGATTCCTTTAAATTAAAAGAAGAATATGTTTTAATATATTTTTATTCTTTGAGATTTTATAATCCATACAGTGTATTTTGATCAATACCACTTTTTACTCCTCATCACCACCTCCTCCCAAAAACAGGCCCAAAGCTTTGTTCTCTGTCTCTCAAAAGAGCTGCTCCCTACTCTCTACTCTGAAGTCTGAGGTAGGACTTTATGTCTATTCTATTTTTTTCCTGTTTCTCCTACCACATGCTCCCTCCAACTTCTTTGCTTCCTAACCCCCTCAGTCAGGTGGATGTGGTTTTTTGACTACCTCGGGCACCTGAGTTAGGCTTTTTGTGGTTTTCAGCTCGGGTCCAGAAATAGTCATGGCTTTCCTTCGCTCCCCTAATGTTAACTTGTGGTTACTGGATGCAGTCCCTGTCCTTACCCTTGCAGTGTCCAGCAAGCTGTCAGGAGAGGCAGAGCTGGAGGACCTATGGGTTATGATGGCTGCTTCAGAGGAGCCGAGGACAGAGATCATGGCCCAGAACAAGCAGTTGGTAAGTCAACAGACCATGAAAGCCTAGCACAGAGGTCACATGACTTAAATTCAAGCATAAAGGGTTTGGGCTGGGCCTAGAGACAGAGAACTCTCCTAGCATGCAGAATCATGCATCAGTTCCCAGCACTTTTTATGCTTGCAAATATGCCTGTGTACACACGTACACATGCACGTATACATGCATGCGCGTGCGCGCGCACACACACACACACACACACACAAGCATACAGGCATAATGTATGGATATAATAAATGTAAAAATAATTTTTTAAAAATTGTTTTTCTCTCCAAGATTAAAATTCTTAGCCCAAAGTTGACTCATGCCTGCAATCCCAGCTCTTAGGAGGTGGAGACTGGTGGGTCAAGGTCACCATCAGTGATATAGTGAGTTCAAAGCCAGCCTGGACTATAGAAGACTCCCATCTCAAAAACCATTGACTCTTTCATAGATGCTTCAGTAGTCATATATGCTGGTGTGTGAAAACCTAGCAATCCCTGGGCTATTTCCCAAAGTTGGTAGGTGAATTCATAAGTATACCAAAACTCAATTGAATTCTAAAAAGAAATTGTTAATTTTCTGAGTGCCTTCCAGGTCAATAGGGATCCTCCTGAGACTACAGGAAGTGAGCCCAGGGAGTTATTTCAGAGTAAAATGTGATTTAGCCTAAGCCTTTGCCTAAATGCCAGAGAGGTAGTCATTGTCTTCAGGATGTCCGCAGTCCTTATGCAGACCTTGAACTCCAGCCTACTTGAGCCTTGCTAACAGTGGCGGTGGGGCCCTGCTGATTTGTTTGTCACTCTCTGGAGGTCATGGGGACCCTCACTTTCCAGGGTCAGTCATTCATGACTGTCCTACACCAGCAGTTCCTGGGTTTGGCACCTGTGGTACCAGGTCCCCTGTGACAGGAGGACTTTGTGAGAGATTCCTGGGGAGGCCTGAGATCTCTGCGCAGTGCCTAACTGTGGGTGTGGTGGCAAGGGCATCCTGGGAGATGAAAAGGGAGAGACTACTTGGATAGCTGTGACTGGTCTTAGCTAACACTCCAGGTGGGCCAGCCACTGTCACAACTCTGATAGCTTATACAGATTTTTAGCTGTAACGTTGTAATCTTATGGTGGCTTTGGCACCCCCACTTCAAATTGTCTCTGGAACAGGTAAGCGAATTCACAGAAGCACACAGAATCACTCTAGCCTAAAATGCTGGTGGCAGTTCCCCCATCCTCCAGACAGACAGACAGACAGACAGACAGACAGACAGACAGACACACACACACACACACACATACATACAAAGCTCAACATGTGCACAGTCCATTCCTCTCCTCTGATGTCCAGTGATGTCCATTGTTCCACCAGAAATTTCAGTGTCCTAGACATAGAATTCTAAATCTCTATGTTTTATAATTTCAAGAGAATTTTTAAATATCTTCATTAGTAATCACAGAATTAGTAATTCTGTGAGATGGAACTAGAAATCACTATAGCTGCCTCTACATGTATTTTAAATTTTACTCGAGTCTGGATGGTAAGGTCAAAGCAACTGTGGGTTATGCAGCAAGACCTTGGATGAGCGGGTAGATGAACGGTTGAGTGGATGGATGGTTGGGGTAGGTAGGTGGGTGGATGGTTGGATGTGTGGGGTGGGTAGATGGCTGGATAGATAGGTGCATGGATGGGTGGTTGGGTAGGTGGGTGGGGGATGGTTGAGTAGGTGGGTGGGGGATGGTTGGGTAGGTGGGTGGGGGATGGTTGGG
>JADRCD010213878.1:36109-57786 GCA_019843815.1 Montemys delectorum
TAGGTGGGTGGGGGATGGTTGGGTAGGTGGGTGGGGGATGGTTGGGTTGGTTGGGTAAGTGGGTGGGGGGATGGTTGGGTAGGTGGGTGGGTGGGGGATGGTTGAGAAGGTATCATCTTGCTTCTGCAACTGAAGCCAAAGAGTTGTTTTTATTTTAAATGATGCCTCTGTGTGTGTGTATGTGTGTGTGTGTGTGTGTGTGTGTGTGTTGTGGGGAGGGTCTTCATGTTTAAGTGGTGCTCACCAAGCCCAGAAGAGGGCGCCTTTGCAAAGTGAAGAGTGGAAATGTTAATGGCTTTTGAGAAGCCTGTCTCTTTTGGTGGAATGTTCTTAAGGATGCTGTGCGTTCTATTTTTTTTTTTTTGAAAGCCACATCCTAGTGACTCCCCCAGCTGTCTTTCCAGATGCAGTTACACTCTGCTTGCTAAAGATGCAAGCTTGCAAAAGGGAGGTCCTCTCCCTCCAGGATTAGTGGGCTCTGTCCAAAATCCTGAAGGAAATGGCAATTTGCATAACTTGACCCTATTCAAAGATTTGATGCCATTAGCACCAAGGTGGGGAGGATCTGAGTAGAGAATACAACCTGTAGGCTCTTTTGTATTTGGGGTAAGTCTGGCTAAACCCCGAGTTCTTGGAGAATTATCCATGTAGTTGCACCTGATGCTATTTTGATTACAACAGTGCAAACCAATGTGCAGCCCTCCACCTCAGGGACAGGGAAGACGCCTCTATGTCCCCAGGGATTTGCTACCCTATTTGGCTAATTGATAGGTATAACAATAGACACTTACCTTCACATCCTATAACCATAGCCATCTTAGTAACAAATGTTGCCGACTTTAGAAATGGTGGTTACAGTGGCTTCTTGCAGTGGAAAGAGAGGGATTAATAGTCTCCACCTTTTCCTCACACAAGAAAGCTTCGAAGGAGACTTTAACTCCTGACTGGGGCACTGAGCACTCCACCAGCCCAGCCTCTGCATTGGGAGTGCTCTGGTGACACTGTGGCTATGGTTCTCCTCAGTTCCCCCAGGCTTTTTGTCTTTCTATCATTCTGGATCTCTAGACTGCTTTGGTTGTGACAGGGGATCCCTATGTCAGTTGTGGGATAAAACTATGACTCAGAGGCAGAGACAATCAGATCTCTGTGAACTGGCAGTCAACCTGGACTACATCATGAGTTCTAGTATAACAGGGCCCTAGACCTTAGTAGGCCCCAGATCTTAGCACAACCCACTCCATGATGCAAGTGCCTTGCAGGCCGTAAAACTCAGCACATAGACAGCACCAGTTGCCAAAACTAAAACAAAGACCTAATTCATCAAACTCTGGGAAAGTCTCTAAATGTACTAACCTTGCTTTTTGGCTTCTGTAGTTCTGTCTCTGGCTAGCTGTTCTTGTTAACAACCCAGAACATGGTTTTGTGCTTAAAAGCTCGCCCTGAAAAAGGTTCAGTGCTACACTGGGATCCCACACACCCAGTCTAGTCGCTGGCAGGCTTCCAATGGGTTTAAGGCACGTCTGGGCAGTCTTCTGTGGTGAATGCCCATAACACTAGTCCAGCCAAGACTATGTAGAGAGACCCTATCTCAAAAATGGAAAGAAAGCAAAGACTATATAGATCATGATAATTGTAATTTTTGTTTGTACATCAGTTTTAGAGTTTGGTCCCCATGGATTAGACAAATACAGAGCATCAGAGCCTTAGACACGGCTCCTTGGTGGCCCCATCCTCGTCCTGTGGCTTCTGTCTGAATGCTTACTTGGGACAAGGCTTCTCTGCCCTGGCTTGCCTAAAGCTCACTCTGTAAAGCAGGCTTACTCAGAACTCATGGATTTTACCTGCTTCAGCTTCCTAAGTGCTGGATTAGAGGCATGTGCCACTAGGCCCAAATTCCCCTGTATTTTAACCACAATGCCTTGTTCAGCTGTCCAACAGTGATTGGTAAAAAGATCCCTTAGTTAGGCACCCGTGGTTCTTGTAAATTAATTGAGTTATACCTATCCCCGTCTTGCTTCCAAATGAATGAGACTCAGACTGTAATTATTTATTTAGCTTTTGTGCAATTACTGGGGGATTACCCCTAATCTAATTTTCTAAGGGCTAGACTGGCTGCTTCCCCAGATGTGCTCCCCATACAAGCACTTGCTGTTTGTGTCTTCCTGGGTTGCTTCTGCTCCACCAGCCTGTTCTCAGGGTCTATTTTGCTTGGGCACATCCTCTTGGTCCATCATATCTAACGAAGACCTCCTGTTCCCTCCATATTCCTTCACTTCCCTTCTTCCTCCTCGTGGTCCCTACCTGTGACCCATTCATCGTGGGGCAAGCAGATCTTGGGGTATAGAATTTAGCATTTGAATACATAGCAGTGCCAGACTCAACCCCCAACAAGTCCTACTGTGGTTCACACTCATGCTATACATATGGTTTGCTGGCCCATTACTTTTATGTTATTGATCCACTCTTCCTTCCAGAATGATTTATGCACAGAAAAACTTAAGTCCAACCTTAATGGAATACAGAAGCATTATATAGGTATGTCATAACCTCTCAGCTCACAATGTGGGCTTGCTATCTGAGTTTTTCTCCAGCCCAGCTTATACAGATTCATGTGTGCATGTGGTTTCAGAATTTATGAGGAGATAAGAACAGCCTGGCCCAGGAGTTACAGAACTTGCTGCACAAACTCATTGTGTGAGTAGAGAGACACCCTCCATGACCCTCTGAGCCTCCACTCTAGGTGGCTGGTCCACTGGTTACATGCAGGGCTTCCTGTGCCCATTCCTCTCTTTATTGCCTTGTGTATGGTTATCTCCTGTGCCTTTCTCGGCTTGGTGGGATTTTTCTACGAACACTTCTACCTCAGTCAGGTGGGGCTAATCCAACAAAATGGCACAGAGGTGTGTCGTCATCCAATGCTTCCAGCACCTGGAAGTCTGAGGTCAGCGTGTCATCAGGGTTGGTTCTAATGGTGTGGAGGACAGAGAAGAGTTAGCTCTGTGCCTTCTTTCTAGAAGGGACAAGTCCTTCACCCTGGTGACCCCTGCAGTCTCTATCTGTACACAGGCCTGTGAGCATGGTGCTCTGCAGAATTCTAGCAGAACCGTTGTATCTGGCAAGGATTCCGGAGTGATGACATCTGGCCTTTGAAGTACCTTTCTGTAAACAGTCAGTGACTGTTATCTGAGGTTTACGAAGTTGTTCTTCCTGAAGGAGTCACAGAGCCTTTGCATAACTTACTCCTGGAGAGATACCTGGCAAACCAGGAAGGCTCCTATGGCTGAGCATTGCTTGGGTAATGGTTCCTTCAGCGAACTCCCAGATCGGATAAGAGGTTTTGTTGTGTGGAAACAGACTTGCTAAAGGTAAAGAGCTTCCAAAAGGCTCCTTAGGAGTCCAGTCCTCCAGAGACTGATCCCTGCGCTGCTCAGAAGCCAAAATTCGTCCTGCAGTCTCTTTCTTTATCTCATGTAACCCAGAACACCGACAGTGCACCGTCCTTTCCTCTTTTCAGGGTACCTAATCCTCTCTGTACAGTCACTGTGTGTGTGTGTGTGCGTGTGTATGTGTGTGTGTGCATGTGTGTGCGTGTGTGTGTGTGCATGTGCGATGTGTGTGTGTCTGTGTGTGTGTCTGTGTGTGTGTGTGGTGTGTGTGTCTGTGTGTGTGTGGTATGTGTATGTGTGTGTGTGCGCACGTGTGTGTGCATGTGGTGTGTGTGTGTGTGTGTGTGTGTGTGTGTGTGTATGAAGGGGTAATTTACCAGTTCAGGACCCACAGGAGCTAGTGAGGCAGTGGAATGGAATGCTCACACCTGTATTGCTCACTCCTCAGCTAGGGGAGGCCGAGGCTCCTTTGTCCAGCTCTGCATGATTGTAATGTCAAAACCGCACGCCCTGTGCCCATAGCTCCTGATCTGGGAAGAAAAACTGGAAGTCTAGGTTTTCAGTAGAATTTTGACTTAAAATAAATAGTCTTAGGTTTCTGTCTCTTAAAACTGTTGTTGCTCCTGACTTGGTTGATGGTGGCCATCTAGAGTCACGATCCTGCAGCTCGTGCAATAGATTGTTTCTTGTCTCTGTACCACGTGTCACAGTTTTGTTGCTGGGGGAAGGAGTTATTCTGTTTCATAATTTAAAGGTTTGGTCCATGGTCCTTTGTTTGTTGATTCTGGGCCAGCTTTAGAAGAGTGTCATGGTAACAG
This sequence comes from Montemys delectorum, assembly GCA_019843815.1. Lineage (NCBI taxonomy): Eukaryota > Metazoa > Chordata > Mammalia > Rodentia > Muridae > Montemys > Montemys delectorum. Next base: position 40,314 of record JADRCD010213878.1, read on the forward strand.
GACTGAGTGGTTGACATTGTGGCTGAGGTTACTCACCTCATGGTGGAGTGGAAGCAGAGCGGTGGGGAAGAAGAGCCGGACAGAGCAGGGGAGTGAACAGAGAAAGGGGATGGGAGGATGGGACTAGAATGGAAGAATAACCTTCGAAGGCATGTCTGCCGTGAGCTGCTTCTCAAGGTTGGCCATAGAGGTTTGGTTATGTCCCCCAGATAGCCCCAGAATAGAGGGACAAAGCATTGGACACATGAGCTGTGGGGACATCACTGACGCTTTGGTGATAAGTGACCTCAACCCTGTTGGAGTCACAGCTAACGGGGCCTGACAACAGTGTTTGTTTCTCTCAAGGAGCAGGATCCACATGCATGATGAGGACACAGCCTCTGAGGGGGAGAATTCTCTATACCGTGAGCTCGCTCTCACCAGGACTGCAGTGGTGAGGACAAGAGCTGCAGGGAAAGTCCTACATAAACTAGCAGCTGCACCCCTGCCGGAGTAGACAGGGCTTACTTAGACAGGGAGAGGGCTAGTGCTACGATGTATCTCCTGTGTAGACAGAGCCTACTCTCGCCAAAGATCTGAACTTGCTGAAAACCACCCTCGACATTTGGGAGATATTTCTTGATAGTTTGTTTGTTTGTTTTGTTTTGTTTTGTTTTTTGGCATTCAAGTTTAAATTCTCATAGCTTAGGTGAGGAAATCATTTCTAAACTATACCCAAAAGCCAGAGCAAGTCTGAACTCGATGTGTCCTTGTGTTCTGTAAACTGGGGCTTTGGAAATCCTCACACTGGTGACGCTCAGGCAGATACTGCCATGCCTTAGCTACACTTTGACGTCATTCCTGCAGACACTGTCCTGTGCTGTCCATGCAGACACCACAAGCTGTGCTTTAGCTTTCCGTGGTCTGTTTTTTTCCCCTGTGGGTTTTCATTTGTTTTTCGTTTGTTTGTTTGGTTGGTTGGTTTTGGTTTTTCGAGACAGGGTTTCTCTGTATAGCACTGGCTGTCCTGGAACTTACTCCATAGACCAGGCTGGCCTTGAACTCAGAAATCTGCTGCCTCTGCCTCCCAAGTGCTGGGATTAAAGGCGTGCGCCACCACTGCCCAGCTTGGTTTTCATTTGTTTTGAGACAGGGTTTCATGTACTTTAGGATAGCCTCAAACTCGTATAGCTGAGGATGATCTTGAACTCTGACCTTTGTGCCTCCTCTACCTGCAGAGTGCCGAGGGTACAGGTGTACACTGCTGTACCCACCCTGGGGATCAAAGCCAGGGCTTTGTGCATGTGAGGCAAGCCCTCTACCAAGTGAGCTTCAGCCCAGCCCCTTGATGGTTTTCTGTAGCTCTCAAAGTAAATGTATTTTCCTGAAGTGAAGATACCCCGACACCATGAAATATTTGTAATTCAGTGACACTGGTTATCAGAACCTGGACAGAAACTAGCATTTTTAATGTGCAATAGCAGATCTGAAAGTGGCCAGATAATTTAATTACTTCTTCAAGTCTGTGCTTTGTGGGATTTTGCTTTGTATTTTGACAGACAAGAGTCTTTACAACAGGGGAAGAAGCAAAAGATTTCTTAGTGATGAAAATGTTGTCAGCCCTTACATTTTTGTTTCTGTGTTTCCGGGCTTTGGGCACCGTGTGTTAGGGAACATTTTTCGTTTTTTTGTTTGTTGTTTGTTTGTTTAACTTAGTGATCTCTGATGATTCCTTCTGTGGCTGACATTTGTATCAGAATGTCTCCAGCAGGCAGCTGTGATCTAACCTTGAATGAGATCGAACGCTCCTACCAGGCCTGTGAGAGTGACCTTGCTGCCTTTGACCTAAGGCTGTCTAGGCAGAGAGGATCCTTCCATCCTGTTTTGGAAATGCAGCCAAATTGCCAGACTGGAGGGAGCTGTGGCAGTCACCACTGTGTGTGCTTGGTTCTCAGTACTCTGAGATCTTAATGTTTGCTACGAAGCCAGCCTGGAAAGATCCCCATCTCTAAACCAACTGACCAGCTGGTGAAATTCTGACCTTGAAGTTTTTCCTTAGTGAGTTAGACAGCTCATCCTTCAACTCAGCATGGAAGTGCCCTTGCTGAGTCTTAGAAGTCACGCCTCATCATTTATCTTCAGAAACACGCTTAGTGAAAATTGTGAACGGGAGACAAATGCACCTGCTCTCAGTGGATGGACTGAGCACCCACCCAAAGACCTCTTTCTCCTACGGAGTTACCTCTCCGAGTTCTTACATTGAAACCAGAGTCCCAGTTCTGTTGCTAGCCTCCACTTGCTAATGTTACTGTTTGCAGGTGAGTTTTCTTTTCTTTTCTTTTTTTATTAGATATTTTCTTTATTTACATGTAAATTTCTCCTTTACCAGTTTCCTCTCCAAAAAACAAACAAACAAACAAACAAAAACAAAAAGAACAAACCCCTGTTGCCTCTCCCCTCCCCATGCTTGCCACCCCACTGGCTCCCACTTATTGGCCCTGGCATTCCCCCACACTGGGGCACAAAACCCTCACAAGGCCAGGGTCCTCTCCTCCTATTGATGATCGAATTTACAATCCTCTACTATACACATGCTGCCAAAACATTCAGTCCCACCATGAATAGTCCTTGGTTGGTGGTTGGGTCCCTGGGCGCTCTGAGGGTACTAGTTAGTTCATATTGTTGTTCATCCTAAGGGGCTGCAAACCCTTCAGCTCCATAGAACCTTTCTCTAACTCCTTCATTGGGGACCGTGTACTCAGTTCAATGAATGGCTGTGAGCCTCTACATCTGTATTAGTCAGGTATTGTCAGAGCCTCTCAGGAGATAGCTATATTTAGGCTGGCTTGTCCTTCCTTCAGTCTCTGCTCCATAGTTAATCTCTGCCACTCCTTCCATGGGTATTTGGTTCCCCCTTTTAAGAAGGAATGAAATGTCCACCTTTTGGTCTTCCTTCTTAAGTTTCTTGTGGTTTGTGGGTTGTTCTTCCTGTATTCCAAACGTATGGGCTAATAACCACTTATCAGAGAATGCATACCATGTGTGTTCTTTTGTGTTTGGGTTACCTCACTCAGGATGATACTCTCCAGATCCATCCATTTCCCTTAGAATTTCATAAATTCATTGTTTTTAATAGCTGAGTAGTACTCCATTGTGTAGATGTACCACAATTTCTGTATCCATTCCTCTGTTGAGGGACATCTGGGTTGTTTCCAGTTTCTGGCTATTATAAATAATGCTGCTATGAACATGGTGGAGCATGTGTCCTTATTACATGTTGGAGCATCTTCTGGGTATATGCCCAGGAGTGGTATAGCTGGGTCCTCTGGTAGAACTATGTCCAATTTCCAGAGGAACTGCCAAACTGATTTCCAGAGTGGTTGTACCAGTTTGCAATCCCACCAGCAATGAAGTAGTGTTCCTCTTTCTCCACAACCTCTCCAGCATCCGCTTTCACCTGAGTCTTTTATCCTAGCCAATCTGACTGGTGTGAGGTGGAATCTCAGAGTTGTTTTGCTTTACATTTCCCTGATGACTAAGGATGTTGAACATTTCTTTAGCTGTTTCTCAGCCATTTGGTGTTCATCAGTTGAAAATTCTTTGTTTAGCTCTATACCTCATTTTTTAATAGGGTTATTTGGTTCTCTGGAGTTTAACTTCTTGAGTTCTTTGTATACATTGGATATTATCCCTCTATCAGATATAGGGTTGGTAAAGATCTTTTCCCAATTTGTTGATTGCCGTTTTGTCCTATTGACAGTGTCTTTTGCCTTAAAGAAGCTTTGCAACTTTATGAGGTCCCATTTGTCAAGTCTTGATCTTAGAACAGAAGCTATTGGGGTTCTGTTCAGGAAATTTTCCCCTGTGCCTATTTGTTCGAGGTTCTTCCCCACTTTATTTTCTATTAGTTTCAATGTATCTGGTTTGATGTGGAAGTCCCTGATCCACTTGGACTTGAGCTTTGTACAAGGAAAAAGGAATGGATCGATTTGCATTTTTCTACATGTTAACTGCCAGTTGAGCCAGCACCATCTGTTGAAAATGCTGTCTTTTTTCCACTGTATGGTTTTAGCTCCTTTGTCAAAGATCAAGTGACCATAGGTGCATGGGTTCATTTCTGGGTCTTCAATTCTGTTCCATTGATCTACCTGCCTGTCACTGTACCAATACCATGCCGTTTTTATCACAATTGCTCTGTAGTACAGCTTAAGGTCCAGGATTGTGATTCCACCAGAGGTTCCTTTATTGTTGAGAATAGTATTGGCTATCCTGGGTCTTTTGTTGTTCCAGATGAATTTGCAAATTGCTCTTTCTAAGTCTGTGAAGAATTGAGTTGGAATTTTGATGGGGATTGCATTGAATCTGTTAGATTGCTTTCGGCAAGATGACCATTTTTACTATATTAATTCTGCCAATCCATGAGCATAGGAAATCTTTCCATCTTCTGAGATCTTCTTCAATTTCCTTCTTAAGAGACTTGAAGTTCTTGTCAAACAGATCTTTTACTTGCTTAGTTAGAGTTACACCAAGGTATTTTATATTATTTGTAACTATTGTGAAGGGTGTTGTTTCCCTAATTTCTTTCTCTGCCTGTTTATCCTTTGTGTAGAGGAAGGCCTCTGATTTGCTTGAGTTAATTTTATATCCAGCTACTTTGCTCAAGTTGTTTATCAGGTTTAGGAGCTTTCTGGTGGAATTTTTGGGGTCACTTAAGTAAAGTATACTATCATATCATCAGCAAATAGTGATAATTTGACTTCTTCCTTTCCAATTCGTATCCCTTTGATCTCCTTTTGTTGCCTAATTGCTCTCGCTAGAACTTCAAGTACAATATTGAGTAGGTAGGGAGAGAGTAGGCAGCCTTGTCTAGTCCCTGATTTTAGTGGGATTTCGTCAAGTTTCTCTCCATTTAGTTTGATGTTGGCTACTGATTTTCTGTATATTGCTTTTACTATGTTCAAGTATGGTCCCTGAATTCCTGATCTTTCCAAGACTTTTATCATGAAGGGATGTTGGATTTTGTCAAATGCTTTCTCAGCATCTAGTGAGATGATCATATGGTTTTTTTCTTTGAGTTTGTTTATGTAGTGAATTACGTTGATGGATTTCCATATATTAAACCATCCCTGCATCCCTGGGATGAAGCCTACTTGATCATGGTGGATGATCGTTTTGATGTGTTCTTTGATTTGGTTTGCAAGAATTTTATTGAGTATCTTTGCATCGATATTCATAAGGGAAATTGGTCTGAAGTTATCTTTCTTCATTAGGTCTTTGTGTGGTTTAGGTATCAAAGTAATTGTGGCTTCATAGAACGAATTGGGTAGAGTGCCTTCAGTTTCTATTTTGTAGAATAGTTTGAGGAGTATTGGTATTAGGTCTTCTTTGAAGGTTTGATAAAACTCTGCACTAAAACCATCTGGTCCTGGGCTTTTTTTTGGTTGAGAGACTATTAATGACTGTTTCTATTTCATTAGCAGATATGGGACTGTTTAGATCGTTGATCTGGTCTTGATTTAACTTTGGTACCTGGTATCTGTCTAGAAAATTGTCCATTTCATCCAGGTTTTCCTGTTTTGTTGAGTATAGGCTTTTGTAGTAGGAGCTCATGATTTTTTGGATTTCCTCAGTGTCTTTTGTAATGTTTCCTTTTTCATTTCTGATCTTGTTACTTAGTAAACTATCTCTGTGCCCTTTAGTTAGTCTGGCTAAGGGTTTATCTATTTTATTGACTTTCTCAAAGAACCAGCTCCTGGTTTGGTTGATTCTTTGTATAGTTCTTTTTGTTTCTATTTGGTTGATTTCAGCCCTGAGTTTGATTATTTCCTGCCTTTGACTCCTCTTGGGTGAATTTGCTTCTCTTTGTTCTAGCGATTTCAGTTGTGCTGTCAAATTGCTGGTGTATGGTCTCTCCAGTTTCTTTTTGGAGGCACTTAAAGCTATGAATTTTCCTCTTAGGACTGCTTTTTTTGTGTCCCATAGGTTTGGGTATTGTACTGGCTAGTTTTGTGTGTCAACTTGACACAGGCTGGAGTTATCACAGAGAAGGGAGTTTCAGTTGGGGAAGTGCCTCCATGAGATCCAGCTGTGGGGCCTTTTCTCAAATAGTGATCAAGGGGAGGAGGGCCCCTTGTGGGTGGTGCCATCCCTGGGCTGGAAGTCTTGGGTTCTATAAGAAAGCAAGCTGAGCAAGCCAGGAGAAGCAAGCCAGCAAGGAATATCTCTCCATGGCCTCTGCATCAGCTCCTGCTTCCTGACCTGCTTGAGTTCCAGTCCTGACTTCCTCTGGTGATCAACAGTCATATGGAAGTAAGCCGAATAAACCCTTTCCTCCCCAACTTGCTTCATGGTAATGATGTTTGTGCAGGAATAGAAACCCTGACTAAGACAGATATGTTGTGGCTTCATTTTCATTAAACTCTAGAAAGTCTTTAATTTCTTTCTTTATTTCTTCCTTGACCAAGTTATCATTGAGTAGAGTGTTGTTAAGCTTCCACGTGTATGTGGGCTTTCTATTGTTTATGTTGTTATTGAGGAGCAGCCTTAGTCCATGGTGATCTGATAGGATACATGGAATTATTTCAATCTTCTTGTATCTGTGGAGGCCTGATTTGTGACCAATAATACGGTCAATTTTGGAGAAGGTACCATGAGGTGCTGAGAAGAAGGTATATCCTTTTGTTTTAGGATAAAAAGTTCTATAGATATCTGTTAAATCCATCTGTTTCATGACTTCTGTTAGTCTCACTGTGTCCTTGTTTAGTTTCTGTTTCCATGATCTGTGCATTGCAGAGAGAGGGGTGTTGAAATCTCCCACTACTATTGTGTGCATTGTAATGTGTGCTTTGAGCTTTAGTAAAGTTTCTTTTATGAATGTAGATGCCCTTGCATTTGGAGCATAGAGGTTCAGAATTGAGAGTTCATCTTGGTAGATCATACCTTTGATGAATATGAAGTGTCCCTCCTTATCTTTTTTGATCACTTTAGGGTGAAATTCGATTTTATTCGATATTAGAATGGCTACTCCAGCTTTTTTCTTGGGACCATTGGCTTGGAGAATTGTTTTCCAGCCTTTTATTCTGAGGTAGTGTCTGTCTTTGTCACTGAGGTAGGTTTCCTGTATGCAGCAAAATGTTGGGTCCTGTTTATGTACCCACTCTGATAGTCTATGTCTTTTTATTGGTGAATTGAGTCCATTGATGTTAATAGATATTAAGGAAAAGGAATTGTTGCTTCCTGTTAGTTTTGTAGTTAGAGCTGGCGTTCCATTCATGTGTCTATCTTCTTTTAGTTTTGTTGGAAGATTACATATTTGCTTTTTCAGGGATGTAGTTCCCCTCCTTGTGTTGGAGTTTTCCATTTATTACCCTTTGAAGGGCTGGATTTGTGGAAATATATTGTGTGAATTTTGTTTTGTCATGGAATACTTTGGTTTCTCTATCTATGGTGATTGAGAGTTTTGCTGGGTATAGTAGTCTAGGCTGGCATTTGTGTTCTCTTAGGGTCTGTATCACATCTGTCCAGGATCTTCTAGCTTTCATAGTCTCCAATGAGAAGTCTGGTGTAATTCTGATAGGCCTGTCTTTATATGTTACTTGACATTTTTCCCTTACTGCTTTTAGTATTCTTTCTTTGTTTTGTACATTTGTTGTTTTGACTATTATGTGGCAGGAGGAATTTCTTTTCTGGTCCAGTCTATTTGGAGTTCTATAGGCTTCTTGTATGTTCATGGGCATCTCTTTCTTTAGGTTAGGGAAGTTTTCTTCTATAATTTTGTTGAAGATATTTACTGGCCCTTTAAGTTGGAGGTCTTCACTCTCTTCTATACCTATTATCCTTAGGTTTGGTCTTCTCATTGTGTCCTGGATTTCCTGGATGTTTTGGGTTAGGGTCTTTTTGCATTTTGTGTTTTCTTTGACTGTACTGTCAATGTTGTCTATGTTATCTTCTGCCCCTGAGAGTCTCTCTTCTATCTCTTGTATTCTGTTGGTGATGCTTGCATCTATGTTTCCTGACTTTTTTCCTAAGATTTCTAACTCCGGGGTTGTCTCTTTTTGTGATTTCTTTATTGTTTCTACTTCCATTTTTAGGTCCTTGATGATTTTACTCAATTCCTTCACCTGTTTGTTTGTGTTTTCCAGCCATTCCTTAAAGAATTTTTGAGTTTGCTCTTTAAGTGCTTCTACTTGTTTACTTGTGATCTCCTGTAACTCTTTATGGGATTCTTTTGTTGTTTCCTCTTTAAGGGTTTGTATCTCTTTACCTGTGTTCTCCTGTATTTCTTTAAGGGAGTTAATCATGTCCTTCTTAAGTTCCTCTATCAGCATTGATTTTATCAGCATATGATTTTAGATCCAAATCTTGCTTTCCCGGTGTTTTGGGATATCCAGGACTTGCTGTGGTGGGAATACTAGGTTCTGATGAAGTCAAGCAGTCTTGGTTTCTGTTGGTAGGATTCTTGGGTTTGCCTTTTGCTATCTCTTGATCTCTGGTGATAGATCCTTGGTGTCTCTGACTAGAGCTTGTCCTGTCCCTGCTGCCTTGCAACTCCTATGAGACTTTTGAGGCCTGTGCCTCCCTGTTGCTCACACCTGAGTCTCTGGGCTGAAGCATGCCCTGGAGCAGGCCCTCCACTAGCAGGGAATGGGCAGAGATGGTCGCTGATGCAGGTGAGTTTTCTTAAAGGGTAAGTGTACATCCCAATGCAGCTGCTTTAGAGAGGGGATGTTATCTTTCTAGGATCTTGTAAGCCTGCTCAGAACCATTTGGTGAGGACAGTGGCATCAATCTCTGACTATGATTTTCAAAAATAAAAATGATCTTTATTAGGATGGTAATTATTTCAGAGCAATGGTGCAGCAGCATAGCACAGGCTGACCAGCTTGTCATCTCTGGATACTGTGACCCAGGAATATGGCTTTTCTTAATGGTACCTGAAGAGTACCTTTCACGCTGATGTGACAAAAGCTGGCACCTCATACATGTACTGTAACACCTCACATGAGTGTATCCTAATCCCTCAGTCTGACTAAGAGTCTGTAGATGGCTCCACAAGCATTTATTGGATGCATTCAAATGCATCTGAGAACTGCTGAGACTCATGAGAAGCCTACTGTGAAAAGATAATGCTTTCCTAGAACCTTCCAGAAGCTGATCTTCTAGTTCTGGGTCAATCTTGACTCAGAGACAGGTCCTGAGATAGGACAGCTGGGTCGTTTTCTGTGGGTTGTTAAACTCAATATTGCAGGATTCCAGACATGATATCGACTGCTTGTCTTTTTTTTTTTTTTTTTGTAATGGCCAGTGTCTGTCTCTTTATATATACATATATATGTATATATATATATATACATATATATATATAGGCACACAATGCACATACTTACATGCATACTCACATTCACATGCATACATGCACACACACCACTTGATTTTCTTTTGCTGGACATTCTAGATGGTTAGAAAAGTCAAGCTTATGCCTTTGTGTTTGCATTTCTCAAATCAGAGCCAAAGCTGTGGTAATTGCATATCATATTGTTGGGTGGACAAGAATCTAATGAAGGGCAGAAATTATGACTCAGTGGGTAATGTGCTTGCTGAGGATCTAAGGGGCAGAGACAGGAGCATTGTGGGAACTTGCTGGCCGCTAGCATACAGTGAGAGACACTGTCTCAAAAGATTTAGACAAAAGCAATAGAACAGGACACTAATGTAGTCTGGTTTCTGTATGTATTACGCATAGGCTCATCTTATCCACCCTCCACCCCCGTACACTCACACATATATGACATACATGCACACACATACATGCAAACATATATCATATACACAAATAAATGAATTTTTTTCTTTTTTGGTTTTTTGAGACAGGGTTTCTCTGTATAGCCCTGGCTGTCCTGGAACTCACTCTGTAGACCAGGCTGGCCTCGAACTCAGAAATCCACCTGCCTCTGCCTCCTAAGTGCTGGGATTAAAGGTATGTGCCACCACCGCCCGGCTCTAAATGAAATATTTAAATTGTAAAAATTGGCTATACTTGTTTTCTTAGATTTGAAAAGAGAATTGGGAAGGAATCAGTAGGATGTGTTCTGGAAAATACCTTCACTTAGCATATGTAGAATGAAGGCGCATACCTATTGCTACATCACAAGGAAAAGCAAATTCACCAGGTCATTGGATAAGGAATTCTACACAATAGCTTCCTGAGTTACCCACAGCACACACTTGCTAGGTTATTTTTAAAAGATATGTTTTTGTTATTTTAAAACATTTTATAATACATTATTAAGTTTTTAAATAAAATATATATTTAGACACATACACATGTGAGTGCAGTGCCCATAGAGACCAGAGGGAGGCACAGGAGGGACAGAGAGAGAGAGAGAGAGAGAGAGAGAGAGAGAGAGAGAGAGAGAGAGAGAGAGAGAGAGAGATAACAGAGAGGAGTGAGCATTGTGGAGAAAGACCAAGGCTATGGTGGTTTGGATGAAAATGGTCCCCATGGGCTCAGAGGGAGTGGCACTATTGGGAGGTGTGGCCTTGTTGGAGGAAGTGTGTCACTGCTGGTTGGCTTTGAAGTTTCAGAAGCTTGTGTCAGGCCCAGGGATTGGTCTCCTGTTGCCCATTGACTCAGATGCAGAGCTCCCTCTCCACACGCCCTCCTGCACACTGCCAGGCTTCCTGCCATGATGACAATGCACTAAACCTCTGAACTGCAAGCCAGCTCCATTTAAATGTTTCCTTTATAAGAGTTGCAACGGCCATGGTGTCTCTTCACAGAAGACACAGGGTGATCATTATGCGAACAGAGTGGACAGTAACCATAGGCAGTGACGTAGACAGACAAGAATAAAGGAGATAATTTCTTTTAAACTATCTCTTTTTATACATGTGTGAGTGCAGGTACTCAGGTGCCCTTGGAGGCCAGAAGAGGGCATCAGAGGCCCTGGAACTGAACACATAAAATAATAACATAATTTAAACAAATGGTACCCTAACATTGAGGGGGATATTTCTTGACAATATTGGGATGGTTGCTGCCCCTGCACCCTGGACACAGTTCAAAACAGAGAAAGCTACCCAGAGGCCATAAATCCAGTGATTCGACTATGGATTCTAACTGTGGGTATGGAAAGAGTGAGATACATGGCGGGGTGTGTGTGTCTATGTTTAGACAGGTAGGAGTGTTTACTGAGGAGGAGGACAAGCACCCACTCACCCCCAGTGAGAAAAGGAGATGTGAGCGCCTCCGGGAGGGGCAGTCAACTGAATGATTTCTTTCAGAGGACTTGGTGAGAGAGGCCAGGATGTAGGCATCCCGCTTGTGCTGGTTCCAGCTCAGCTGCCTCTTTCCTCAGAGCTGGGGAAGAGCTACAGGAATCAGGCAGAAGTCCTTTCCTCCTGAGAACTAACGGTAGTAAGGGACACAGACAAGGAACAAGAGACAGAAAGTGGTGAGTGAGAGGAAGAAAATTAAATAGGGTGACAGAAAATGGTACGGAGGAGGTAGGGTACTTCAGTTTGGAAAAAGCCACAGGGGTGCTCTCTGCTAGGGCCTGAACTGAGTGGAGAGCTGAGGGAGGTGGAGGGCCATCTGGGGCCCGTTCTCAGCACAGGAAGTGACTGGAACAAAGAGCCTGAGTTCCTAAGGACTTTGCATGTTTGAGAAGCAGCTAGACCCTGGCATTGCAGGGGCGAGGCATGCTGGGCAGGGAAAGGAGATGGGCTCCTGGAAGGGGACTGGGAGTCAGGTCACCTGCGGCTCTGTAGCCTGTGTTTGGATTATAATTTATTCTGAGTGTGGTGGAAAGCTGTTCATGACCAGAATGACCATTGTACTGTAAAGATTTTCTGGGTGAAGAGTTGTCCCTAGGGAGCAACTGGGAAAGTGTTGGGACCAGAGGAAAGAATATTTCAGCCACAAACCACTTTTTGGAGAGCCTCATGAGTCAATTTAATTGATCAAGACCCATTTTGGATAAATAAAATGAATTTTTTAGCGTGTGCAACATGATAGGAGAAAACAATACGTTTTATTTTTGTCACAGTTATATGTGTATATATGTGTTGAAATATAAAATGTTTGCCACATTGGAGTCCCAACAGGTTTACAGGGTTGAGTTGGAGAATGGTATAGGATTTGCTGCTGTCTCCCTGAATATCTAGCAGAGGGTGGGGCATCATGTGAGTGACGTGACGTGATAACTGTGGGGGGAAAGTGGGCACCCTCAAATGAAGTTTTCCTCTGCAAACTAGACAGAGCACTCAGAGTCGCAGATGTGGCTGGATTAGAAATGAGGGTTTAGCTAGGCGGTGGTGGCGCTCACCTTTGATCCCAGCATGTGGGAGGCAGAGGCAAGTGGATTTCTGAGTTCGAGGCCAACCTGGTCTACAGAGTGAGTGCCAGGACAGCCAGGCCTACACAGAGAAACCCTGTCTCGAAAAACAAAAATAAAAAAAGAAAAGAAAAGAAATGAGGGTTTAGCAGTAAGTCAATCAAAAGAGTTGCAGAGAATGCAAACTCACAGTTGATATATGTGTATCATCATTTTTTTTAAGATCTATTTTTATTTTATATATGAGACTACACTGTGGCTGTCTTCAGACACACCAGAAGGGGGCATCAGATCCCATTACAGATAGTTGTGAGCCACCATGTGATTATTGGGAATTGAACTCAGGACCTCTGGAAGAACAGTTAGTGCTCTTACCACTGAGCCATCTCTTCAGCCCAATGTATGCATGTCTTAACATGCTAGTGAAATTTCCTGTGGGAGAAAAATCTCCAAATATTTAACATCTGATTCATATCTTTAATGGATGGTACCATGTAATCCTTGAGGAGCTATTTCAAGGTCTTTTATGATTCATAAAATCCACGAACATCTAGATGAATATACATCAGCAGAGGAGACTTTATTATTAAATATGAGCTTCAGATGGTTTTAAAAGTCCTTTTACTTTCTTTCAGAATATGATGGACACTCTTGAGGCTATTTCTACATCTTGGGGAGGGGAACTATTACGGAACTTTTGTGGACACCACTTTGGGAGCTGCATGGGAAATGTGACCTTTAAAGGTGACTTTTTTTAGGCAAGTGAGGAAGTGACGTTTATATATCCTGCTAGCCTGGTGCTGCTGGCTACAATTAACAAATGAAAACACAAAGCCATACTTTATCATGGCCAGAAAATACAACATTTGTGGGTCATCCCAACAAGCAACAATTTGCCTGTAATTCACAGGGAGGCAGGAGAATCATGAGTTCAAGGCTATCTGAGGGCCCCTATTTCAAAAACTAAAAACAAAGACAATCAATCAATCAAAACACCAAACCATCTGAGCAACACAGCAGAACAATGAGCCTAGACTTCCTTCCCTGAGAAGATTTTTGTCAGCTATAACAATATGCGGGCACTGGGTTTTGCCTACATGCATGTCTGTGTGAGAGTGCCAGATCCCCTGGAGCTGGAATTACAGACCGTCGTGAGCTGCCATGTGGGAATTGGAAATTGAACCCAGGCATTCCAGCTCATGTAGGAGGTTGCTGGGGCTTCTGTCTGTTAGGGAGAGCTGGTAAGAGCTAGCTTACTTCAAACGCCTGCGGTGGGGGCCACGGAAGATTACCCTACCTCCAGCTGCAGAGATTTCTGCCAATCCAGTAGAAAACAGAAATGAAGCCTTAAACCCCAGCTTCCACTGGATGAGAAGGAGAGAGAGAGAGAGAGAGAGAGAGAGAGACAGAGAGACAGAGAGACAGAGAGACAGAGAGACAGAGACACAGAGAGAGAGAGAGAGAGGGAGAGAGAGAGAGAGGGAGAGAGGAAGAGAGAGAGAGAGAGAGAGAGAGAGAGAGAGAGAGAGAGAGAGAGACTGACCCCCCCCATCCAATGTTCCAACTTCCTGTGTAGCAAACAAGAGTTGGCATCTGTTTTACCTGCCTCAAAGTAGTATAGGATCCAGAACACTGTAGATCTATAGCAACCACTAAGAACATAAACAGTGGTTTGGACCAATGAGAATGTGTGAGGTACCTACAAAATCTGTCATGACAATGTAATTTTAATTTTTTAAAAAAACCTATTTTTTATGATGGTTTTTAAATGCTTTAACCTCCTTTTTAGCCCACCACCCACCAGAGGGGGTGGGAAGAAAAGGGTATGGGTAAAGGAAAGTTGATCTGTTTAGAAAGGTTCTTTGGAGCAATTCTCATCTGTGTTGTCTGGAAACGAGCACTTCAGTCCGCAGAAGCAGCTTGAGCACTTGCAAACACCTCCTGGAAATTTGGGTCAGCAGCAGCAGTAGCACTACCTAGCAGGAACAGAGAGGCCTCGGTCTTGGCTCAAGTCGGCAGCAGGGACCAGGAGGAACGCCGAGAGAAGTTCTGGGCCGTGCCTCTCTCAGTGAACTGAAGGTCAGTGAAGACTCGAGACCCGCTAGCGTTGGACAGCTGGCTCTATAAGCAAGTCAAGCTCAGGCTCTGTCATTGTCTGCCATGTACTATTTATACTTTCTCCAGACATCACATGCCCTCCACTGGTCTTGCCTCAGCTGACAGCACTCTGCCAATCAGCTGGAGTCCACGGAAGGAGCAAGGAACTGCAGCACGCCACCAGAAGTTTTTGGTGTGTTTCTCTCTATGGAGTCCCACCAAATGCAGCTCAACTATGCAATGTAAGGTAGACCAAGTGCTTGCTTTAGTAGAGTATCTTCTCTCCTGTGACTGCTTCAGCTAAATGTTCCTTCACAAGTCTGCCTTAGCCCTTCACACCAGTGTCCACTTTAGTAAACGCCCCTTCACCTGTGTGTCCCAGCAAAACACCGTCCAATGCAACTGACTTCCCAAAGTTTCCACTTCAGAAAAAGTTGGGGTTTTCCTTTGTTTGAAGGAGAAAGGAGTGAACATGAATACAGAGAAGCCAGCAGCATGTAAAGGAAGATGCGGGCATGGATTTCCAAGCTGCACAGAGAACACATAACTGGAGCAGTCACTCCTCTAACACACAGACCAAAATAAAAGGCAGCAAAGGAAAAGAAGAAACAGGGAAAGACATGCTAGCCAAAGAAACAGAGCAAAGCCCTAGAAACTCATCCAAGCAAAACGGACATGGATGATTTACTTCTCAGAGAATCAGATATAGAGGCTTAACGTGGCCAAGAGAGCACCCATGAACAAAACAGGAATTGTATCAGAAAGGTGAATGACATTAAGAAATGCCAAATGGAAACCCCAGAACTACACTAACTACACTGAAATTTTTACTAGAGGGCTTTAAAGCAGACCAAACAAAATAGAAGAAAAAAAAAAAAAACCTAGTAAGTTGAATGCAGGTTATTAGAAATTGTCCAGTTTTCAGAAGGGGTCATGTGCAAGAGCTACAGGATTTATGGGGTATCATGTAGAGCACCATCTCTGTTTATGAAGTCTAAGGGAGAGAGAGAGAGAGAGAGAGAGAGAGAGAGAGAGAGAGAGAGAGAGAGAAACAGAGACAGAGGTAGAGAGAAAGGAACAGAGACTATTCAAAGTAATAGTCTACCAATTGCTTCACAGGTGAGCACAAAGAAATGTCTAGATTTGAGATGCCTACTTAACCCCAAATAAGATGAATCCGAGGAAATCCATGTGGACACATGTTACAGTCAAATTGTCAAGAGAAGACAACATTGAACACAGAGAGACAGAAGCAACACACCACTAAGCAGAGCCTCCGTGTGACTGTTAGCACAGCTCTCCCAGCAGGAACCATGCACGTATTCTGAGTGTAAAAGCACAAAAACACCATGCCACCAAATCTAAGCAGACAGTAACGAGCAGAGCAGCAGCCAGGGAGACTGACCCTGTCATCCCGCCTCACACAAAGAAATGTAGCAGGCAAGGATGAGAAAGGATGAGAGTACACACATAGATGGCTTCGGAATGTGGGCATTTAACTGTAGTGTAAAGGACAAAAACCAAAAGCAAACTATGTTACTAAACAAAAGGCGTAAATTGTAACATCAGCAATACAAAGTGAGTGGAGAGAAGAGAAGGGGCAGAGTCTGCTGTGATTGACATCATTGTCATCCTGACATGGCAGTATCTATTATGATATGCCACCAAGGCAAAGAAAGCAAACCTCAGAGGAAGGACAGTAAGGAGAAGAGGGGCTGGAGGACCACAAGGTGCAAGAAGAGATGACAAAATGGCCGTGGCCTTTTGATGTCCCTATCCATGGTTTATTTAAATGTAAGTGGGTTAAGTTCTATGTAATCCGCGCAATCGTCTCGCCAGCAAGAACGCACGCGGACACCAGGATCCTTCTGCAGCAAGCGCTTATTGCATCTTTAAGAGGAAGACCCCAAGCCCCGAAAAGGCACTGCTTATATACACCCTGGAGCGGCATGTTCATTTCTGATTGGCTGTTTGCTCATTACCTCATGTGACGCCCGGGGATGGGCTGTGATTTGGCGTGCTCTGGCCCTTAGCACATGCGCAGACTACTTGTTTACAGGGAGAGGACACCGGATGCCGGTGCCATGTTGTAATGGCGATTGAGCCAGGTCGGGCATGGCTCTCTACAGTTCTACAGTTGACAAGCTGAAACATTTAAAAACAACAAGGTATAACTATACACTGTCTGCAGGAGACTTGAGGTCACACTAAGCTTGGAGTGAAGGGCTCAGAAGAGAGATGCTGGAGAGAGCAGGGCTGGTGGTACTTGCGTCTGGCATAGACTGTCACATAGTGGTGTTAGATAACAGAAGTATTAGTTCTTCAAGGTGCTACATAATCTTACATGTCTGTACACCTGACATCAGACAACTGAGGTGTGTGAAGCTGACACTGGTAGAAGGGAGTGAAAAAGTAGAAAAGCCAGCAATGCGGTGACAGCAGGGGATTCCCTCCCGTCAGTCACTGGTGGGACATGATTAGGAAGCCAGGCACGGGATGCAGGGAGCTAGGCATGGTGGTCTATAATCTCAACACTTGAGAAGCACAGGCAGGCAGATGAATCTGTGTTTGGGGCACTCAACTACATAATGAATTGCAGGTTAGCTGGAGCTACAAAGAGAGGCCCTGCCTGAAAAACAAAAGAATAAATAGGAATAAGTTTGAAGAAGTGAAAGGCATGTTCTTGAAAACTCTTAAAGATGACAAGGAAGGCACCAATAAGTGGATGGGCTGTGACACTCATGAATTAGAAAATGTAATGCTTTTAAAATGTCCATACTGATCAAGGTCGTTCATAGATTCTTTGCAATGCCACTCAATGGAGGTTTTATAGAAGTAGAAAATATTTTTAAATTCCTGTAGAACTACAAACAAAACAAAGCAACAACAACAACAAAAACCACCCTGACTAGTTGAAAGCTTGAGAAAGAAAGATGGAGGAATTACCCTTTCTGATTTAAAAAATGGTTACAAAACTGAAGAAACCAAACACAGAACTGTGTGGCCCTGAGACATGTAGGCAGGTGAGAAGAGCAAAGAGTCTAGGAAAAGAAGAAAAAGAA
>JADRCD010213879.1:11896-23570 GCA_019843815.1 Montemys delectorum
GTGTGTGTGTGTGTGTGTGTGTGTGTGTTTGTATGTATGCATGACTTTATTTGCTTACTTGCTTTTTGTTTTTGTTTAGTTTTGTCTCTTTGAGATGCTTATTTGCTTTCTACATACTTTGAAAGTTTGGTTTATTTTTTTCAAGACAGCATCTCTCCATGTAGCCCTGGCTGTTCTGGAACTCACTCTGTAGATCAGGCTGGCCTCGAATTCAGGCTGCCTCCCAAGTGCTGGGCTTAAAGGCGTGTGCCACCACTGCCCGCAGTCAGTGCTTTTAACCGCTGAGCTATCTCTCCAGCCCTCCATGTAACTTTTAAAATAATGAACGTTATTCTATACGAACATTATTCTGGATATCTGGCTTTGGTAGGCATGCTCAGGTGTACTGAGCCGAAAGTCCCAAGCTCCAGTCAGAACAGTCTTTAGCAGTGCTCCTGAGCAAACACTGGGCAGTGAGCCCCACATCTCTCTCTTTTCTCTCTCTTTTCTATCAGTATCTTTAGGGAATGAGACATGTATGTATTGTGCCTTCATCATGTGGGAAATTGTTTCCTGGTGACCCACAATTACACAGAAGCAAATATGAGCATATTTTAGCCATTTTCTTTCTTTCTTTCTTCCTTTCTTTTCTTCTTTCTTTTTCCTTCCTTCTTTCCTTCCTTCCTTCCTTCCTTCCTTCCTTCCTTCCTTCCTTTCTTTAATTTGTCATTGTGCATTTTAAGAATCTGTTGAGTTTTTTTCTTTTCTTCTTTCTCTTTAAGAAGAATAAACTCTCACAACAGTGTAACCAGATACATTATTACTGCTAAATTTATTTTGTTTTGCAACTTAGAAACCAGGTACACTATGGCCCACTTAATAGAACAAACAAGACATTCCTTGTGTGTGTGTGTGTGTGTGTGTGTGTGTGTGTGTGTGTGTGTGTGTGTAGTACCTGCAGAGGTCTGAAGAGGCTGCGAGATCCCTAGCACTGGAGTTATACAAGGTTGTGAGCTGCCATATGGACGCTGGGAAGCTTATATAGGACGTATTTCTTTGTTCAGTTTTGGAAAATGTTGCTGTTTGAGAATTCTGTACATGTGTTTAAAGTGTTTTGATCAAATCCATGCAGCTTCTCCCCCCCCTCCAGCTTCCCCCCTCCAGCTTCCCCCCTCCAGCTTCTCCCCTCCAGCTTTCCCCTCCAGCTTCTTCCCCCAGCTTCCCCTCACCAGCTTCCCTCCTCCAGCTTTTCCCTCCAGCTTCTCCCATGCTGTTCCCTCTACTTTTTCTCCCACTTTGTTCAGTTTTTTTGAGTCAGGGTCTCACACTGTAGTACGGATTCACTTGGAATTGGAGTCCTGCCTGTTTTAGACTTCCTAGCACTGTGTGTACCACCATGCCTGCTAGAAGGGATCCTCTGTGGTTAATGTGATAGGTCAGGGACCAAGGGGACAATTAGGACTAAAAACATTTATGGCATCATGCTGCAAAGAGGATTCTCATTCAGTACAGTGCTGAGACAGAGTCTCACTATGGATCCCAGGCTGGTCTCAATCTTGTCATCATCCTCCTGTCTCGCCACCTCAGTGCTGAGATTAAGTGTGCCGCCATACCTGGCAATTTGAAAGATAAACGTTTAAAAGAGAAGGGTGGAAAGGTAGCTCAGTTGGTGGAGCTAACATGCATGAAGCCCTGAGTGCCCACACACCGATAATTCCAGTCCTTTGGGTGAAAGCTGGGTATCAAGCTGTCTGGAAGAGGACTCACTGGGTGCAATGCTTACTGTTCAAGCACAAGTACCAGATTTCGAATTGCCAGCACTCGCATGTAAGTCAGGCAGGTGGCCTGTTTATAAAACCTCGACGCTGTAGAGGCAGAGTCATGTGGCTCCAAGAGCCTTATTGGCCAATGAGGTTCATTGAGAGTCTCTGTTTCGAGAAATAAGGTGGAGAATGACAGAGAAGACACCCAACATTGACCTCTAGCTTCTATATGTGTACACATGAGCAAGTGACTGTGCACAAATACATGCAAATGTATGAATCCATCACACACACACACACAGACACTAAAATAAAAATAAAAACAGAATAAAGATCAGCCTGGAATATATAAGATATATATATATATTCATATATATGTGTGTATGTATATATACACACATATGTATATATACATACATACACACATATATATATATACACACACATATATATGCATGAGGGGAAAGGTTTTTTAAGTTTCTTAGATTGCATGGGAGTCTTTTTATGTTTCCAGGAGAAGAATTGAGCCCCAGGAGTTTGAAGTCTTCTTTGACCCTCGGGAACTTCGGAAAGAGACCTGTCTGCTATATGAGATCAACTGGGGTGGAAGGCACAGTATCTGGCGACACACAAGCCAAAACACCAGCAAACATGCTGAAATCAATTTCATAGAAAAATTTACTACAGAAAGATACTTTCGTCCAAACACCAGATGCTCCATTACCTGGTTCCTGTCTTGGAGTCCCTGTGGGGAGTGCTCCAGGGCAATTACAGAGTTTTTGAGCAGACACCCCCATATAATTCTGTTTATTTACATAGCACGGCTTTATCACCACACGGATCAGCGAAACCGCCAAGGACTCAGGGACCTTATTAGCAGTGGTGTGACTATACAGGTCATGACGGAGCAAGGTAAAAACAGAACAATCCCGGGAGCTTGGTGGTGGTAAAGGGGGCAGACAGCACAGGCCGGTGTTGCTGGGATGGAATCCCAGAGGCTAAAGTCAAACATAAAGTGAGGTAGGAAGGATCTTCCCAGCAAGGGAAGACTCAACAATAGCAAGCACTTCTACTCTAGATATCCCCAGCTTCCCTAGGTACCTGTCTTAGTCAGGGGTTCTATTCCTGCACAAACATCATGACCATGAAGCAAGTTGGGGAGGAAAGGGTTTATTTGGCTTACTTCCACATAGCTGTTCATCACAAAGGAAGTCAGGACTGGAACTCAAGCAGGTCAGGAAGCAGGAGCTGATGCAGAGGCCATGGAAGGATGTTCCTTGCTGGCTTGCCTCCCCTGGCTTGCTCAGCCTGCTCTCTTATAGAACCCAAGACTTCCAGCCCAGGGATGGCACCACCCACAAGGGGCCCTACCCCCTTGATCACTAATTGAGAAAATGCCCCACAGCTGGATCTCATGGAGGCATTTCCCCAACTGAAGCTCCCTTCTCTGTGATAACTCCAGCCTGTGTCAAGTTGGCACACAAAACCAGCCAGTGCAGTACCTCCCCTCCCAGTCACCTTCGCTAAATGGCCACCCTGGATTTGTCATGTACTGCAGGCTGGCCATGAATTTGCAGTTTCCCTGCTTCAGACTTCTGAAAAGCTTGGACTGCAGGCAGGAGCCACCATGCCCAGGTCATTTTAAGTCATTGACCGCTGTATTCGTCACATAAGCCAAATTCTGTGTTCCTTTAGAGTATTGTTACTGCTGGAGGAATTTTGTCAACTACTCCCCTTCGAATGAAGCTCATTGGCCAAGGTACCCCCATCTGTGGGTGAGGCTGTATGTACTGGAGCTCTACTGCATCATTTTAGTAAGTGTCTCTGGCCTTCCCTTTCTGTTTTGAGGCAGGGTCTTATACAGTCTAGGCCATCCTTGAACTTACAAGGTAGTCGAGGATAATCTTGAATTCCTGATTCTCCTGTCCCCACCTTCTGAACCCTGGGATCATGTATAGTCTTGCCCTACCATGCCTGGCTCTTTAGTAAGTCCCTCCTCCTCTTCTTTTAAAGTGTCTCTGTGTGTTTATGAATGGATGTAGAGGTGCCTGCACAGGATCCCCTGGAACTGGAGTTAGCGGTGGTTGTGAGCTACCTGAGGTGGATGCTGGGAACTGAACTCTGGGGTCTTCTACAAGCGCAGTCTGCATTTGTATCTGTATCTGTATCGTGTATCAATAATACTTTGTATCCCAGCTGCCATAGTAAAACATCATGGCCTAGAGCAGCTGATAGTCTGAAGGCTTTATTTTGGTTTACAGATCCTAAGGTAGAGTGCATGTAGATTATATCTCAACACTTCATAAGGGCCAAGAGACAGCTAGCAGGGACTTGGGGTAGGGGACTTGGTGCTATAAACTCTTAGCCCCACCCCCAGTGATATACTTCCTCCAGCAGACCTTCATGTCCTAAAAGTTCCGTCACCTCCGTGCCATCAACTAGACACCAAGTGTTCAAATACACAGCCATAGTGGATATGTCACTTAAACCACCACAGTGTTCTTGTTCGTTTTGTTTTGTTTTGTTTTTACTTTGGTTTTTTCGAGACAGGGTTTCTCTGTGTAGCCCTGGCTGTCCTGGAACTCACTCTGTAGACCAGGCTGGCCTTGAACTCAGAAGTCCACCTGCCTCTGCCTCCCAAGTGCTGGGATTAAAGGCGTGTGCTACCACCGCCCTGCCACAGTGTTCTTAACCCTGGGCTGTTTTCTCCAGACCCTCTCATAAGTTTGTTTGCTTTGTTTTTGAGACAAGGTCTCACTATATAACCTTGGCTAGTCTGGAACTCACAGAGATCTGTCTACCTCTCCTCCCAAGTACTGGGACTAGGTTGCACACCCCCACACCCCCATCCCCAACATCCCTAATTCCCCCATACCACCACTACCCCTCTTTTTTAAGTTGCTTAAGAGACAGAGTTGATACACAGATGCTGTGCTACTCTTCTGAGGATTTCCCACAAACTCTCTTCATTTTTTTTGGGGGGGGGCATTTCTTCTTATATTTAGTTATTTAACTAGTTAAGTCATGTTAAAAAAGAGAAAACAAGCCGGGCGGTGGTGACACATGACTTTAATCCCAGCACTTGGGAGGCAGAGGCAGGCGGATTTAGAGTTCGAGGCCAGCCTGGTCTACAGAGTGAGTTCCAGGACAGCCAGGGCTACACAGAGAAATCGTGTCTTGAAAAACCTTGAGAAAGAGAGAGAGAGAGAGAGAGAGAGAGAGAGAGAGAGAGAGAGAGAGAGAACAGAGAACAAGAGGCTAGAGAGATGGCTCAGCAGTTAAGAGCACTGACTGGACTACTCTTCTAGAGGTCCTGAGTTCAATTCCCTGCCACCATGTGTAATGGGATCTGATGCCCTCTTCTGGTGTGTCTGAAGACAACTATAGTGTACTCATATAAATTTAAAAAAAACATGCATTTTTGAGAGAGAAAGAGAGAGAGAGAACAAAATATTCTGAAGCCGGGTATGGTGACACATACCTGAAATCCCAACACTCAGGAAGCCAAGTCAAGAGGATCCTGAGTTCAAGGGCAGCCTGGGCTATAAATCTAGACCGTGTCTCCAAAATCTGTTACCACCATCACCAAAAATCACCAAAAGAAGCACTTGGGAGGCAGAGGCAGGCAGATTTCTGAGTTTGAGGCCAGCCTGGTCTACAGAGTGAGTTCCAGGACAGCCAGGGCTACACAGAGAAACCCTGTCTCAAAAAACCAAAAAAAAAAAAAAATCACCAAAAGAAAGATTTCTTTAGTGGGAAGCAAGGAGGGGGAGGGAGTGGGTCAGTTGGTGTAAGATGTGTCTGGGGCACAGGGCGCTTCCATTCTATCTTCATTGCTATTCTAGTTGTACTTACCCCAGCCTCAGTGGTCCAGGAGTCCTGTTTCCCACAGTGGCAGAGGAAGAAACCGTGCCTCATTTGGATTCTTGGTCCAAAGGGTAGTTCAATTGAATTCCAATAGATGTTATTTCTCTAGTTTACGGTAATAAGAGTGTTAATTACTACTGAGGATAAGATATAATCTTCTTTGTTCCAGGGACTTCCACCTTGTTTAAAGATTTTAAGAAGAAAACAACCTCAACTCACGTTATTCACAATTACTCTTCAAAACTGCCATTACCAAAGGATACCACCCCACCTCCTTTGGGCTACAGGGTTGAGATGACTTCTGGGAGTTGAGGATGGATGAAAAACTCCTTGTATGTGTACCGTCTTGACAGCAAGCATTGAAGCATTCTTGCCATGAAGAATCTAGAAACTGAGCTGGGGCTGTCATTCATGAGTACTAGTTACACACACAAGGCCCTTGGTTTAATTCCAAGAACATCCAGAAAAAAACAAAACAAAACAAAACAACAACAACAACAAACGGAGAATCTAGAAACTGAGCCAGGAATGGTTTATACACTCCTGTAATGTGAGCACTTAGGAGGTAGAGGCACCAGATCTCTGTGAGTTCAAGGCCAGCCTGGTCTATGTTTTGAGACTCAGGCCAGCCTTGAATTACACGGTAAGACCTTGTCTAAAAAAACACCTTCCTGCCCCTAACTCCCGCCCCCATCAAGAATGTAGAAATTGAAGAGTCAGGTAAAGTGGTGCATTCCTGTAAGCCCAGTAGTTTCATGGTGGAGGCAGGAGAATGACAAGGTAAAAGTCATGTAGAGCTACACAGTAAGTTTGAAGCCAGCCTCAACATATAGAAATTTAGTGTGCTAAATTCTTCCAGGTATGCCAGGGGCCAACAGCCAACACCTTGCCAGCTTACATAATACAGTCACTCAGACCAGCTCAGACCTTCCAAAGGCTCACATGGCATACAGCGGTCCCCGGGCACTAAAAGAAGGTTAGACCTTATTACCTTCTGATGAAGTCCAACTATACATTTTAATTTTAAAACTTTACTATTTATTTACTATTACTGTTGTGCGTGTTATTATTGGCTTGTGTGTAGATACTGGGGCACTCCTGTGGAGGTCAGAGGACAACTTTTAAAGTTCTTTCTCTCCTTCTATTAGCCATTCTGAGGACTGAATGCAGATTGTCAGTTCAAAAAAGCAAATTATCTCCCCGTAGCTGTCTTAATAGCCTATGTCTATACATGAAAAAAACAACAACCCTGCAATAAAGAACCATTTATCAATTGTATTGTCTTTATGGTTTTTGTTTGGCCCCCAGAACCCACTGAGTTTGTGAGAAAAATGGAGAAAGAATGTCAGCCCGTGTGGGGATTGGGGTGTTGACCGCAGCAGAGTCAAACAGGATTTTTGTTGCTATGTTTTCTTTCTCCTTTGAGCCAGGGTCGCAACAAGCTTCCAACTCACTATGTAGTCATGGAAGACCTTGGACTTCAACGTTTTTTGTCTTTTATCCATCCATCCGTTCCATCTGGGATCTCGAACTCAGCCTCTGTCTCCTCTCTTCAGTTTGCTCTGTCTTAGATCCTGTTCCTGTCCCTTTCTGGCTGCTTCATGCCACAGAATCTCTTCAGGCGTTGAGCACAGTTTCTTTCTTTCTTTCTTTCTTTTTTTTAAATTAATTAATTAATTTATTATATGTGAGTACACTGTAGCTGTCTTCAGACACACCAGAAGAGGGCGTCAGATCTCATTACAGATGGTGGTGAGCCACCATGTGGTTGCTGGGATTTGAACTCAAGACCTTCGGAAGAGCAGTCGGTACTCCTAACCGCTGAGCCATCTCTCCAGCCTCTGAGCACAGTTTCTTGATCTTAGTCATGCACTTCTATCTTGAAAGCCATCACAAAGGGATGGTGAGATGGCTCAGTGGTTAAGAGCACTGACTGCTCTTCCAAAGGTCTAGAGTTCAAATCCCAGCAACCACATGGTGGCTCACAACCACCCATAAAAAGATCTGATGCCCTCTTCTGGTGCATCTGAAGATAGCTACAGTGTATTTACATATAACAATAAATAAATCTTAAAAAAAAAAAAGAAAGCCATCACAGCTTATCATGATTTGTTTTTGCAAAAGGGTTCATATGAAGCAGGTAGTATACTCTCTGATCTCAGTACTCAAGAGGCTGAGGCAGGAGGATCATGAGTTGGAGGCCAGTCATTGAACTACCTATTCAGACTCTGTCACGAACAACCAATCAAACAAAAGAGGGAGCAGGGAGCTTGCCTAGTGGGCAAAGGCCATACCCCAACAAACCCATGCAGAAAGCCAGGGGAAGTGACCTGCATTCTGGATGAATGGAACTGTAGATTGAAAGCTCTGAGTCCATGAGCTGAAACAAATGCTTCCCCTTTAAATCATTCCTGTCAGGGCTGGAGAGATGGCTCAGTGGTTAAGAGCACTGACTGCTTTTCCAAAAGTCCTGAGTTTAATTCCCAGCAACCACATGGTGGCTCACAACTATCTACATCTGTAATGGGATCTGATGCTCTCTTTCATCATACATGCAAACGGAACATAAATAACTAAGTATTGTTTCTATCAGACATTCTGTCACAGTGAAGAGAATAATGACACAGTTGGAAATAAAGACACAGATAAGGGATGAAGTGATTTCCCAGGCTACCTT
The DNA here is from genome assembly GCA_019843815.1 of Montemys delectorum. Taxonomy (NCBI): domain Eukaryota; kingdom Metazoa; phylum Chordata; class Mammalia; order Rodentia; family Muridae; genus Montemys; species Montemys delectorum. The sequence goes on from JADRCD010213879.1 coordinate 20,183, forward strand.
TCTCAGTAAGCATCTGGAGGTTGGTTTTTTTTTTTTTTTTTTTTTTTTTTTTTTAGGTTTTTTGTTTTTTTGGTTTTTCAAGACAGGGTTTCTCTGTGTAGCCCTGGCTGTCCTGGAACTCACTCTGTAGACCAGGCTGGCCTCGAACTCAGAAATCCCCCTGTCTCTGCCTCCCAAGTGCTGGGATTAAAGGTATGCACCACCACCGCCCGGCCTGGAGGGTTTACTACACTAAACTAAGGAAGGACTGGAATCCAGGACAGAATCAGACAGGAGAAAAACAAAAACAAAAACAAAAACAAAGTCCCAAGCATGACAGGGAAAGAACAATCCAGGATAATGCCAACTCAGTGGACAGAGAGCTTAGCAAGGTTGGGGTGTGCTCTGAGTGCTCCAGTGAGGTCGGGGGTGTGCTCTGGGTGCTCCAGTGAGGTCGGGGGTGTGCTCTGAGTGCTCCAGTGAGGTTGGGGGTGTGCTCTGGGTGCTCCAGTGAGGTTGGGGGTGTGCTCTGGGTGCTCCAGTGAGGTTGGGGGTGTGCTCTGGGTGCTCCAGTGAGGTTGGGGGTGTGCTCTGGGTGCTCCAGTGAGGTTGGGGGTGTCCTCTGGGTGCTCCAGTGAGGTTGGGGGTGTGCTCTGGGTGCTTCATGAAAGTTGTTACCCAGAGGATTCAACAAGGCATGAGGACATGCTTAGCCCATTTCGTAGGTCAAAGGCCTGCATGGAATGGAAGGAGACAGCCAGCAAGTGAGGCATCTTCCCTCTGCGGTCTGCCTCCCTGGTCTGAGCTGCCTGGCTCCACCACACCCTTCCCACCACAATGAACTAAAACCTTCACAATCTCCAGCCAGGGAGAAGCTCTCTTCCCTTCAAGTTGGCCTCAGGCATTTGGTCACAGTGATAATAAACTTCACAGAGGAATCATTCATGTAAAACAGAGTTTCTCTCCCTGCCCATACTCATGAAATTGAAACAGGCTGACTCCATGGTAGCTTTACATTGGCAGTTCAGGAAACTAGGCCTAAATTTCTGTTTCCAAGAACTGGGCAAGTCAGTTACTGGAAAAAAAAAAAAAAACAAAACCAAAACCAACCAACCAATCAAACAAACAAAAACTCCCAGGTTTCAGGCAGCTAAACAGAAACTGTCCTGCCAACAGAAGCTGCCCTGCCACCTGGCCTGAGGCAGGGGCAATGAGTCAGCAACAGTTTCTAGACTTCTCCAGCAACAGCTTCCAGTTCCCCTATACCCCAGTAATGGGTCTGAAATGTCCCTAGAGATAGTGCCAACGGATTAAGATAAAGGTCACCTACCCCAGAATTCCCCTAATGTGCTTTAAATTGGGTCTGCGAACTCTCTTGGTCGCCTTCATCTTGGAAGATGGTAGACCCCAGCATGTTAGGTTTCTATAGAATAAAGTGCTCTTTGCTTTTGAATACTATTTGAGTCCAGGGTATCATTCTTTGGCAAATCATGGACCCTTACAAAATAACAATGCTGAGATTCAAATATATATTTACAGATTCCTTGGCCAACTAGCCTTGGCTGGTTCCCTAATAGCTCATAAGTTAATAACCATTTATTCTACTCCAAGTCTGTCACGTGGCTAGTCCTTAGCTACATGCAACACTGCTCTCTTTGTGGGCCCACTCTTCCCCCACTGTCTGTCTCCCACAATCCTTACTGCTTGTTGGAAGTCCCACCTATTCCCTGCCTCAGTTATAGGCCAGTCAACTTTAATTGACAGGTGTTGCATCCATACAGGACACAGTTCTCTACACATTCGGCTTAGAGCAAGATGGTGAAGTGGTACAGAAAGAATGCAGTTTTTAAAAATTAAATTAAGCTAGGCTTTGATTCACAGGTTAACAATACTAGTTACTCTTTAGGCTAAGGTTAGAAGATCTCAAGTTCAAGGCTTGCTTGAGTTGTAAACTGAGTTCAAAGCCAGCCTGGGCAACTTAGTGAGACCTTGTCTAAAAATAAGTGTTAGCATCCAAAGGCTGTAGTGACTCATGGGCGGGTCTCAGAGACCTGTTGCCGAGCAACAGCCACCATATTCCCAGAATCCATTGGAATCGTCTCCAACCTTTACTTGGCTGTACACGTCAGCAATGATATAAATACGAGGAGCATTCCTTTCTCTCTCTCTCTTTCCCCTCTCTCTCTTTCCGCGCTACTGCCCCCTCTCCTTCTCTTAAACCTCTTTACATGGAACTGTTTGGACCTAGTGTGTGGTGCTTTCTGACGAGGTCACTACCGCCGTTCCCAACATTGGTGGCCCGTACGGAGAAATTCGCCCATTCTCGTCAGCTTGCACCGCTCCTAGCGGGGCGGGCAGAGGCCATGACCACGCAAATTGGACCAGCACCTGCAATCGCAGCGGCCTGCAGTACACAATATGCTAGTTCTCGCGCGCACCTGCTTGCCTGCGCGCCTCCGTGGCCTCTGCTGCGCCGCCGCACTCAGCTGTGCCCCGAGGGCCTCTGCTGCACTTTGCCTCGAGCCTCGGGCCTTCCCTGCCTTCCGCCGTACTCTGCTGAGAGCCATGCACCCCCTCTTTCGCTCGCCCCCAAACATGCCACTCTGCCAAAGACTCCCCAGCACCGAGGCGCGCGGGCCAACCCAGGTGAGTGCAACGTGAGTGCTCGGCACCTCAAAAGCCGCTACTCTCCTGCCCCTGCTGCCCCATGCTGCCTCTGCTGCTGTGCTGGACATACGAATTCCAACCATGTGAGCTGTGTCCCCGCCTGGTCTATCAGGTGGGGTTAGCCTCTGCTCAGGTCTCCACCTATCCATTCAGTTCCATGAATTCCACTTACAAGTCCGCTATAATAATTTCCATACAAACACTGGCACATTAATTAATAGGATCAGTCAAGGGGAAAACCTCCAACTTCCTGCTTCCCAGAGAGAGTCTGGCCAGCCTTCTCTGGGAACCACGAGAGTTGCAGTCTCTCTATTGACATATGCCTTAGGACATCTACCATTGGTTGCCCTGTCCCTCCCTCAGAAAGCAGTCTCGATCCCCAATTCCTTACAGGCTCTTGCAGCCGAAAAAAAACCCTTGGACCAAGGCCGGGTCTGCTGGGTAGCCACTAGAGGACTCTCGTGACGACCTGAGCCCCTAGCTTTGGCTATTAACTCTTTGGTGCTTGGATTGTTCTCAGGACGCTGGTAGGAACAACCAAGCACCTGCCAATGGTGTCAGAATGTCTTCGACCGTACCTAATCTCAAATCTCTAAAGTTAACGCCGGATTTAAAGGCATCAAAACTAATATATCTCTGCAATAAAATCTGAGTTAAATATCAACTAGATAGAAATTCAAAATGGCCACTTAATGGCACCCTAGATCCAGCTATTTTAAGGAATCTTAATACATACTGCCAG
>JADRCD010213880.1:0-17914 GCA_019843815.1 Montemys delectorum
CCATCAGTGCCAACCACAGGTGCCCATCAGGAGTGATATTCTATTTGAAGGTACTAGTTCCAAGTCACAAAGGCTCTAGACAACCAAATTTCATTGTAATGACCCAGTTGTGAAACTCAGAATGCGAAGAGTGCTTAGCCCTAAGTTGTAAGTATTTGGAAGATAGATGTCTGATGAAAACAGAGAGGGCAGTAAATACCAGGAGCTGGGAGGGAGTTGCTTAGAGATAGGATAGCAGTAATTAAATGTGGATCAAAATGAACACTTAAACACGCACAGTGACTAACACATTACGGACATTCACCCACTAAATCTGTTCGGCTACCTTTGAGAGTTACTACTAGTTCTCTTGTAAAGTTGAAGAGGCAGACAAGGAAAGGTCAGGTAGCTTTTTCTACTTAGTCATCACTGTGTTCACTCATGGGTCCTCAGGAAAATTGATCTTAGACACAACATGATAACTTAGTCTCCATTCTTAATCTTAGAGGAAAAATTTTTCAAAAAGATAAAAATCCACAGGAAACCCAAACAGAAGAGACAGCAAATAAGATGGAGTAAGGGAGATAAGAATAATCAAGTACATATGCTAGAGGGTCATTAAATGACTTTAGCCTGGTCATTGGGATTCTGGTTTGATGCTACAATAAGAAGGAGAAAGCACTGAGTGGGGTAAGTGGGGTAGCACGTGCCTTTAATCCTAGCATTCAGGAGACAAAGGCAGACAAAGACCTGGATTTGTGTGTTCCAGGTCAGACTGTTCTACACTGTGAGTTCCATGACAGCCATGGCTACATAGAGAGACCCTGTCTCAAAAAGAAGGAGGAAGAAGAGAAAAAAAGTGGAGGGGTGGATGGAAGCCAGGAATATTAGAGCATGCTAAAGCAGGAGTGTTACCGGGTGAAGGCCAGATTGAACTACAGAGATTCCCCCATCTCAACATAAAGAAGGAGAGGACATCGAGGTAGTCACAAAGGAAGGAAGCAGATGAAAATAATATTTTCAAGACAAGAAATATTAGTACTATTATCATTTATATGATTATGGATAGACAGAATCTCATGTTCAAAACCTTGTGGAAAACTTAGTTTCTCTAAAGGATTTATTGGGCCTGAAAGTGTGAATCTAGCAAGTCACTCGTGCCCAAGGCAGCTAGTTCAAAGGATACTCTTGCATAGGTACCAGTCAAAACTCTCCAAGCTTTCCCTTCATGTTCCAAAGAGAACTGAGAGCATATAGCAAACCCTAGCCAGTAGGTGTATGGACATACCCTGGTTCAGCTACTGCCCAGAAGACAGCCTGCTACTCTACCAGGGACCTCATGGGTAGAAGGGTTAGCTAAGTGGAAGGATCCCAACTTCAGAAAGGAGAATAGAAGAGGAATGTCAAAACTGATAAAGCTGGGGCTCACAGAAGGAGACATGGGGATGTCAACATTTAAAAGAGCTCTGTAGAGCTGGGGAGGTGAGTCTGTGTTTAAAAGCAGTGGCTTCTCACAACTCTATAACTCCCTCTGTAACTCCAATCCAAGAAGACCTGATACCCTCTTCTGGCTTCCATGGGCACAGCACACATGTGATGCATGGACATACATGCAGACAAAACACTCTCAGACATCCAATCCAACTTAATTAAAAATAAAAGAGTTATGCTGTTTGGGGGAAGAAACTGGTGTGATCAGTTTTGAATGGCCTGGGCTTAGGATGATGGCTCAGATAAAAGGTGCTGTTGGACAGGAAGGTCTAGAATACAAGTCAGGACTTTACAGAGGTGAGAGTTGCTCACTGAAATGTAATCACTCACTTATTGAACATGTGCCTGTGACTGTTCATCTCTGTTAGGGCTTCTGTCTTAGTTAGGGTTTTTTTAGAGTCATAGAACTTAGTCTCTATGTAGTAAAGGGATTTATTGATGACTTATAGTTTGTAGTCTAACTTTTAACAATCAACTCCCAACAACAGTCGCGGCAGCAGCTGTGAATGGAAGTCTAAGGATTTAGCAATTGCTCAGTCCCACAAGGCAAGCAGGCGAAGCAGAGAGAACTTTCTTTTTTTTAATGTCTTTATATACGTCTCCAGCAAAAAGTGTGGCCCAGGTTAAAGGTGTGCTACCACACCTTTAACCCCGGATGACCTTGAACTCAGAGCTTTTTATGTTAATCCTATGGGATTTGTAGCCACTATTCTTCAAGGTCTCCATGCCAAGATTCAGGTCAGAAACTTGTATCTCTCAGCCTCCAAATTAGGGCCACAGGTGAGCCTTCTAATTCTGGATTGTAATTCATTTCAGATGTAGTCAAGTTGACAACCAGGAATAGCCACTACAGCTTCTATTACTGTGAGGAGATACTATGACCATCACAAAAGGAGAATATTTAATTGGGGGCTGGCTTACAGTTCAGAGGTTTTAGTCCATCCTCATCATGGCAGGAAGCATGGTGGCATGCAGGTAGACAGGGTGCTGGAGAAGTTGTTAAGAGTTCTACATCTAGATCCAAAAGAAGCAGGGAGAGTCAGTCAGAAGGCCTGGCTTGAGCTTCTGAAATCTCAAAGCCCATTTCCCAGTGACACACTTCCTCCAACAAGGCCACACCCCCGATCATGGTGCTCCTGGGGCCATTTACATTCAGACCACTCCACTGTGGTAGCCCCTGCAGCTGTAGCTTCTACTCAGCACAGCTGAAACTCCGTTGCCCAAACCCTTGAAAGTACGTGAGCCTTTTCACAAGCACCTCACTAATTCCTCCTTCTCTGTGTGACTGTTCAGAACAAATCAGGGCTAAGGATGTAGTTCAGTCAGTATAGTGTGGGCCTAACACTAGAGTGTTATCTTCAGCACAGAATAAACTAGGATGTGAGAGTGTACTTGTAATTCCAGTGCTCAGGTAGGAGAGACAGAAGGTTCAGGAGCTCGAAGTCATCCTTGGCTGCTACAAAGTGAATCTGAAGCCAACCTAGAAGACATGAGACCCTACCTCAAAAACATTAAAAACAAATTAAAAAATAATGAACAAATAAGAAGGATGAATTAGGGGTTGGGGTGGGGTGGGGGAGCAAACCAAAAAACCAACTGTAGTAGTGCATGCCCTTAATCCCAGGAAGAGGCAAGAGGATCTCTGTGAGTTCAAGGGTAGGATGATCTATGTAGCAAACTCCAGGACAGCCAGGACTACATGAAAAGACCCTTTCTGACAATCCAGAGACTGCTCCACCTTGGAATCCTTCCCATATTCAGTCATCAAATCCAGACACTATTGTGGATGCCAGCAAGTGCTGGCTGACAGGAGCCTGATATAGCTGTTTCTTGAGAGGCTCTGACAGTACTCAACTAATACAAAAGTAGAGGCTCACAACCATCTATTGAACTGAGCACAGGGTCCCCAGTGAAGGAGTTAGAGAAAGGACCCAAGGAGCTGAAGGGTTTGCAGCCCCTTAGGATGAACAACAATATGAATTAACAAGTACCCTCAGAGCTCCCAGGGACTAAACCACTAACCAAAAAACACACATGGTGGGACTAATGGCTCCAGCAGCATATGTATAGCAGAGGATGGCCTAGTTGGTCATCAATGGGAGGGGAGGCCCTAGGCCCTGTGAAGGTTCTAAGCCCCAATGTAGGGCAATGCCAGGGCCAGGAAGTGGGAGAGGGTGGGTTGGTGAGCGGGGAATGGGGGAGAGAACAAGGTTTTTCGGTTTTGGGGTTTTTTTTCTTTTTTTTTCGGAGGGGAAACTGGGAAAGGAGATATCATATTACATGTAAATAAAGAAAATATCTAATAAAAATATGATAGAATTATACAGGAATAAAGCTTATGTCACAAAATCAACCTAAAAGAGATTCATCCCCATTTCTAGGTCTCACTATGTGAACCAATTATTTTCATTGTTGATTTTATTTTGTTTTTATCCTCAGTCATCACAAATGCTAAAATTGTGAATGTCATGTGAAGATTAAAATCTTATGCATGTGTAAAAAAAAAAAGAAAAAGAAAAGAAAAGACCCTTTCTGGGGAAAAACAAACAAGAAGATAAAGCAGGAAAAAATACTATCAGATAATCAGCTGATGTTATTTCCTAGAAGTCAATGGAAGAGTGAATTTAATAAAGATATTAGTGCCCAATCAGCCCAGGCTATCACCTGAGGAAGAGTCATTGAGTTTCACATTAGACCTGCCATTGCCAAGCTTCAAATGGGGCTTCTATCTCCACTGAGCACCTGAATCATCAAAAGCACACAGATACCTAACAAATGTGCCCAGCATCCGACTCAGTTGGTGCTGGGATATAGGCTTCAGTACTAGGCACTGGCCCAGGTTCTGTGCAGGTGGAGTTAAGAACTACTTTAAAGAAAGCAAGTGAAGCATCTGTCTGGTAGGCCAGTTAGCTTTTCCACAGTGTGTACACATTTCAAAACATGGCATAAAGAATAAATGCATGCCAATTTTATTCATCAATTTGCAAATTAATCGAAGGAGGAAATTTGATATATTTGTTGATAACCAGCAATTCTGGAAGAGTAGTAGAGGACAGAGAAGAAACAGAGAGGGCTGTTTCTCAGAAAAGAAGCTGACAGTCTTAACATCAGCCATGGATATTTAGCCCCCCTGTTTTACTGTGTGATTTAACCTTATCTGTAAAATCAGGATGAAAATACTTGCTGTGCCCAACTCAGTTTCCTTGAGAGGTCAAGAAGGGATAATAGATGTGAGAGTACTTTGAAAAAAAAAAAGGATTGAAGTGCCATAAAAATGTAAGATTTATATAGCTGTCAGTTCCTTTTCCCCAAAGATGGCCCTAAAGATACTGATTATCAACTGTAAAGACCTGTGAGGAGCCAGCATCCCCTTCCACACTGAGCTCACAAAGACAGTATCCTTTGATAAGTGCTCACAGCTATCTGAAGGTCTAATGCTGTTTGCAACTCTTGCTTTTTCACAGCTAGCCTTGCACCCAATCTATTATAGATGCAGTTTCCAGAGTCCCACAAATCCTACTTAAAATTGCTAAATAGATCAGCCATCTAACATGAAACTAAAAAGAGCCAAGATGTTACGGCTGTAAAAGTTTACAAAGTAAATTTAATGTTGTGTGATTCCCATTCAGTTGTCAATATCACGCTTATAGAAAAAAGGGAAGGCCAGAGACTGACAGACATCAATGAGAGCAGGCAGTACTACAAGTCAGGAGTCCCCAGGCAGAAGGGAAAAGAGTTTCCTAGATCCTCATCAAAAGCACCACCAAACTCAGCGACTGCCTCCAGGTCTGAGTACCTAGGTACGCCCACCCCCATACTGTGCTGGACCTACAATAACCAGAGCAGAAGCCTTCTCAGTTACCTGTTCAGAGCAAACAGTAACACCTTCCATGGTGTTGCTGAGGCCCCACAGACAGGTGTGCTTTAATCATAGATGATTGTAGAAATTCAGAGTTGGATTTCATCTTACTGTGGGTTTCATGTTGTCCTTGGATACAAAAATATTAGCAAATAGAGTTTGTTTGTCCATGACACAACACGACTTAATGCTTGGATTTCTTTTCTTCTAACAATTTGAATTCAGAGGGAAACAAAATGGAAAGATAGATCAAGTCACAACTAGGAGTTAAGGCAGGTGTCTGGTAACCAGTGTGAGCATCTAAGGAGCGATCAATTACCCTCCCCTGCCACGCTGCTGCTGGCTGTGTCTGTTCCACTCTGGTTACTATCAGAGAAAAGGCATTAATGCCTTCTTGGCCTACCCCCACCTCTTTGCCCTTCTCAGACATAAGTGCAGAGCCCCAAAGCTGGCCACTCCTTTGTCTTATATCACTTCCACAGGGCCACAAAGCAATTGGATTTTGAAGCAAAGCTATAATGGATACTTCTCAGATTTCCATGGGAGTTTTCATCCATGCAAGTCACTTTGCCTTGCTCATGAATACTTGGAGAAAGTTTGTTGTACAAAAGAAAGTGACCAGAGTCCCTCTAGGCACTCCATCCTTGGCTCCTTGCCTAATGAAAACCATCCACATTGAAGAAGTACCTTTCACATTCTGGTATACACTGTTCAAGCTTCTCACATGGGAGGTAACTAAGCTTGCGGAAAAAAAGGAATAATTTGGTATTTACTCTAACACTTAGGAGGAAGAGGCAGGAAGCTCAGGAGGTCAAAGTCATTCTTAACTATAGAGAGAGTTGGAGCCCAGACTGAACTACATGAGATTCTGTCTCAAAAATGAGTAAATAAAAAAAATAGTTGTAGGGATGGTGGTCCATGCCTCTAATCCCAGCACTCAGGAGGCAGAGGCAGACAGATCTCTGAATTGGAGACCAGCCTGGTCTACAGAATGAATTTCAGGACAACCAGGGCTATACAGAGAAACCTTGTCTTGAATAAAAAACAACAAAATTGTTGAATTGTTTCTGGGACCTTGGACAAGCTAGCTAACCTCCATAGATGTCTGTCCCCATCTCTGGAAAGAAGTAAAAGTAGTATCATTTTTAGCACCACTAGGAATGGAATGGCAAGTCCACCAGATAGAAGATGGCATATTGGATTTGTCTGGTTATTACTGAGACTGAATATCTCAGTATAAGGATGTGCTGTGGTCTCTGATCTTTGTGAGTCCCTGGTGAGCAGAAGACAAGAAATCTCAGTCAGAGGTATTCACTTATCATGGCGACCCGAGCTCAAGGAGGGCAAGGCTTAGCAGTTCATCTCCAGCAATTCTTATTGTCTCCTCGGAGGAAGCAGCACTCATCAATAAACCAGCCGGCAGTGGTGCACTTTTCAAAATTACATGGAAATGTTGCTGCTTCTATATTGCTATAATAACAGGCAAACAAAACGGCTGTTTCTTTTTCCTGTTCTTAAAGACATGCTGTTGACAATTACAGTTTCAGCAGCACAAAGTGAAAAAAAGAAAAAAAAAAACTACCCAAAAACTCAAGATGAAAAGGAAAATTTTTTTTTTTTTTTTTGACCCCCCCCCCCCCCCGGGCCGGGCGGCTCGGGGGGGGGGGGGGGGGGGGACGAAGGGGGGCTGTGATTTTTCTATGCCCATAGTCACTGTGATAAAGAGACATAATAAACAACTGAATAGCTTAAGATTTAACTGTAAGATCATTTTTTTTTCAAGTAGCTTCCCCAAATGTAATAACTTAGCTTCCAAAAAAAAGTAATCGCTGCACATATTTAAAAAGTCGAAACTCTATGTCATGGGCCTGGGAGATTAACACAATTGAACATAATAGCCCCCTTCCAAACCATTTCCCAGGAACTAGAAAGCAAAAATGAAAACCCTTCAGCCTTAAGACAGCATTCCAACTATATTTTATTTATTCAGTGAAGAAAGAAGACTGTGAAGTTCTTGTATTTCTTTCACAGAGACCCTTCTGAGCTTTAAAGGAAGCATTTGTCTAGAGGCACAAAATGAGTAATTTCTCGGCTCCCAGGAAACGTAATCACTGAAAACATCTGAAATCTTAAAAGCTATGTAAAGGGTCTTTGTAGAGATACAGACAAAAAAAAAAAAAAATGCCTCGAAATGAGAATCATTTTAAATGGATCTCAGCATTTACCTGTGTAAAGTAGACACATCTTACATGCCCGAAATGGCTGCTATAGAACAGATCTAGACAGTCAATGGTTGGCTGTCCCCAAGGAAAGCACTGAAATCCTATGGAAGAGAGGGGAGAGGGAGCCCTCCTGTTCTTGGTCTGTCCTTTCTTTGTTGTATACATGTGCGCATATTAATGTTAACCTGATGGAGCTACTTAATTTCACTACCCAGGGCCTCCTGCATTCCAGGGGTGCTGTGGTCTACATCGATGATCAGTCCAGAAGACTAGCATTCTCCCTGCCCTGGCCCTCAGGCATGCAGTCAGGCAGAGGGGTCCCAGTTGCTTTCTACACTGAACTCTGAGCCTGGGGGGTTGTGTCGACACTGATTGAGCGAATGAATAGAAGATACAATTTCCCAGCCAACACTACAGGATAGTTAGCCCACACTCCAACCTCACTCTGCCTTCTCCCAGTCCTAGAGAGCCTGCAAAGGGAGAATTGTGGTCTTCTCTTCACTGCCTTCACCTTCCCACAGTTGCTTCTGTGAATGTCTGACTTCCCTAAGGTCCTTGTATCCCAGTGTAACAGACTAGAAACAGAGCCCTTCTGGAGCGAACTAGCTAGCAAGTTTCTTTACTCTCTAAGTCTTGGGTCTTCCTTCTTTAAATGGTGAAAGTTTTGCAAAAACAAACAAAAAAAAAACAAAAAAAACAAAAAAAAAAACAAAAAAACTCCTGGCTTATAAGGGATTGCACTCCTATAAACTCACTATGAACTGAAATTATCATGGAGTAAATATATTTAAAGTACACCTAACTGAGCAAGCACCACAGCCCAGTCTAGGCTACCTCAAACGCACTCAGAGTACCTTCCATTTGGATAAAGTCAACCAACATGACACTTATTTTAGATTAAAGTGTTGACTGTCTCCTGGGATTTATTGAATGTCTCACCTGTTTACTCGATGACTTGTGTGTCTGACCAGGCGCTGGGACTCTCATTCATCACAAAGGAAGACTAGCCTCAGAAACAAGTCAGCACTTAATACGCACTCCTACTCGAGTCTATGTTGCTCCCATGCCACTGTAAGGTTGAAACTTAAAAGTTAAACCAGGGTCTATCAGGGACCTTCTGTCTGTTTTCAAAAGAACGACTAGATTGAACAATGTCTGTAATGGAAATTCCTAGTTCCCTACACAACACAATGAAATGTCAGAAACGTTAGATGAATCACAGGACCCGCCATCTTGGGTAGTAATCAGCATGTGTAGTAATAAAAAGCTTCCCTGGACTGCTGAAACTTCTAACTCTCCATCTGTCCCAGGACCTACTTATAAACTGCGTGATCTAGCAGAAAGGGTGGGCTTCACATCCAGAGGGGTTGCCTGAACCCCCCCCCAATTGCAGAGATTATAGGAGTATGCCACCACACCCAGATCTTCTTTCAAGATCCATTTTTTCTTATCCATGAGGTAAAGACGGCTGTACCTTCCTCATAGCATTTGGACATAATGAATAAAAAGTGGTTGATGCTTAAGTGTTCTGTATATCTTGGCTGTTTCCAGTTCAGTCCAAAGAGACCCATCTGCTCCCCCACCCCAAACCTTTGTTTTCCCGGATACCCACTTAGCTCATCCCAGCTGGCTCTGTCCTCTCCATCCCCATCTCTGAGAACCTCATGCATCTTTCCAAGCTCTATTTATCTGAGAGTTTTTGTGACACTTTCTCTAACCTCAATGACTTTTCCTACCAATAAATTCATACAGTGTTTATCTTCTATATGAGAAAATTTAAGAGTTGAAAACTCTAAGGACCCCAAGAACCTTCCTCCATGGCCATTGCTAGACTAATTAGAAGCCACGAGGCCAGTCAATAACAAGTTCCAGTCACGTGTTCCAGAGAACAGTTTCCCAATAGACTCTCCCTGAGTCTCCTGCACTTTGATCTCTGTGACTTCTGAGTAAGATCACTAGCCATCCAGGAGGTTAACTCCTCTGTGCCTATTCAGAAGTTCATAAAAGAAATATGTTCTTGTTCATTGGCAAATAAAACACCTTGAGCCTTTGGCTGTGTGAATGGGCTAGAGAGCTATTGAGCACAGCTGCTGGCATCTGTATGGACAGCTATATACTGTCTCACAGAGCTGTTTCCAGCTGCTTCTCCATCCATTCAGAGAAAAGAACTTCAGTCATTGCTGTATGCAAACTTTGTACACTTCTGGGCAGTTCTACTCTACAAAGAATACCTGCTAATTCCTTGAGCCCTTCACAATTTGATTTAACTTCTTCTTCTAGGCTCTTCTTTGGGGGCAACTCTCATGGCTTTTGCTGTCCCCAAAAGCCTGCCATAATCCTTCTGCCTTCCTCACATCCCTTTACTTGGGGTTTCTTCCTGCACTGGCTGGCTGGCCTGGAGTTCAATGTGTAGGCCAGGATAGCCCCAAACTTATAGAGATGTCCCTGCCCCTGCCCCTGCCCCTGCCCCTGCCCCTGCCCCTGTCCCTGCCCCTGCTGATCCCTTTTGAAACTCTTTCACTGGTGAGCCTTGCTTACACTTTTAAACCCCAACCCAAGGGGCCCAAGAGATGGCTCAGTAATTAAGACCATAGACTGCTCTTCCAGAGGTCTAGGGTTTGACTCTCAGCACCACGTGACCTGTGTAGCAGCTTACAACTGGCTATAATACCAGTCCCAGGAGATCTGATGCCCCCTTCTGGCCTCCATGGACACTAAACATGGTATACCTGTCTATACATACAGACAAAACATTTATAAACATAAAAAAAAAAAAAAAACAATTTAAAAACCCAGCCCAAATAATTCCTGGTAAATAACTCCACCAATTTTGTGTAACGTAGATCAATACCTCGTTCTCTCATGAGTCCAGTGTTGTCTGGATTTTCAGAGAGCACCTCCTTAGGACTGTGCAGAAAGAGACTCTGACAGGACAGTCAGCATCATGAGGTTGTCCTGCCCAGCATCAATAAGAATAACCAATGCATTTTATTTAATGAACTGAGGAAAGAAAATAGAAATGAATGAATGAATGAATGAATGAATGCTGATATTTATAATAAAAAGCATTACCCTTTCAAGGCTTTCCAATGACTTTGTGCCTGGAATTCACTCTGGTGAAGAGACACAGAGCAGTAAAATCATGTGTGCAAAATGTGAGCAAGAGGAAGTAAAAAAACTCTAACCAGAGTAACAAGTCCTCTAGAAAAGTTTAAAACCAGTGTATGCTTTACTTTTTCATTTCACCCCTTTATTTCCAAACAGACAATTTTCAAAATAAAATTTTAAAACTTTGATAAGCATTTTTTTTGGAAAGCCTTAACTTATTCTTAATTTAGCAAAGAGCTATAGTATGAGGCCTGAAAAATCTTGTATCCAGGAGCTGTAGTTTCTTTCTGAAGCGCTGTTCTCGAGATTAGAAAGTTCATAGAGTTTTGCTAAGCAGAACAGAATGGCTTTTTAGACTTTATGTAGAGCTGTTTATCTGTCTGAAGACTACCTGCGTGTAGTGCCTCCAAAAGCCAGAAGAGGGCCTCTGGACTAAAACCATAGATTGTTGAGAGCAATCATGTGGATACTAGGAGTTGAACCAGGAGAACAAGTCCTCTTAACTGTGGAACCATCTCCCCTAGAGATGAACCAGTCCCTAGAACAACTTTTAGGGTTTAGTTGGTTGGTTAGGAGGTGGAGGTGTTGGTGGTAGTTTGAGACAGGGTCTCTTTCTGCATAGTCCTGGCTATCCAGGAAGTCTCATGATATAGATCAGCCTGAACTTGAAGAGTTAAATCTAGGCAGAGTGAACTGTTATTCTATGTCCCAGGAATGTTTCATTTGGGAAAAGATAGTTTTTTTGATATTTGCCATTTTCTGCAGGAAATTCCAGCCAGGTACATCCTTTCCTGTGCATTCCATAACTGGACACTTAGAGGTTAAAGAAAAATGTCAAAACCTTGCCCCGTTTGTCTCATTCATATTTAAGAGTCACAATTCAGGCAAAGATATTTATCTCATACTAATCTGAGGCAGGTTTTATCTTGCCTCTGCAAATGAATGGCCCAAAACACAGAGAAGCTAGCAATTCCACTAATGTCACAGAGCACACAGATGCCAGAGTAAACTCTGAAGTCAGGGGCAGCCATACCCCCTCAACCACCTCCCTAAGGCATGTCCCCTCCCCATTCAATAAGCATTTTTCCAACATTTCTGGATAGTTATCATAAGATTATAGTCCTTTTGGCATTTTATACTCATGTAATTCTTTCTTCTAAAAACACAAGAGTGGTTATAAAGACTTAGGGCTTATTCATCCTATTTAGGTATCATGTTTTCACTCTGAAATGCCCTTCACTGCTTGGTGTTGAGCTCTTGTCCATTTGAGAGGGCTGGAGAACCTTTACGAGGTAGGCTGGCTGGTAGAAGTAGATACGGGATCTTGAAGATTGCAGACTATCTCTGATCTCAAGTGTTCTTTGTTTCCTGATTTGCAGCAAAGCAAAGCACCTCTAAGGCCATGAACCTGCCCAAGCCTTCCCCACCACAGTGGACTGAAACCTCAACAGTGAGTCAACACAAGCCTGTCCCTCCTCAAGTTGTTTTTGCCAGGCATTCTGACCATAACAACACAAAAGCAAGATATATCGAGCATGCAACACTTTTCTAAAATTGTGTGTGTGCATGTGTTTATGTGGGTACATGCACATGTGCATGTGAATGCTCAGACATGTATTGTTCATGTATATAATTCCTAGAGGCTGACATCAGCTGTCATCTTCAATCATTTACCGTTTTAGTTTTTGAGACAGGCTTTCTCATTAAATCCAGATTTAATCCACTGGAGCTGGCCAGTGAGCTCCAAGGACCTACCTGCTTCCTTGTTTCCCTCCCTACCTTCTTTTTCGTTTGGTTTTTTGTTTTTTGTTTTTCGAGACAGGGTTTCTCTGCATAGCCCTGGCTGTCCTGGAACTCACTCTGTAGATCAGGCTGGCCTCCTACTCAGAAATCCGCCTACCTCTGCCTCCTAAGTGCTGGGATTAAAGGCATGCACCCTCACTGACCAGCCCCTCCCTACCTTCTTATTTAACAGGACAGTGCCTAGCTTTTATGTGAAAGTTAGAGATCTAGACCCCCTCTGTTCTCATGCTTGTATGACAGGCACTTTACCAACTGAGCTGTCTTCCCAGCTCCTCGATCATTTTAAGTAACAAAAAACTCCATGAGAAGATTATCTGTGTCTCCTTGACTCAAATCATCATATTTTGGTATGAAGGTCTTTAGAGGGTACTAGTGGTCCCCTTTGTCCTTGACAACAGAAGTATCCTGTGTGCCGCTGATCATGGCCACATAACTCGGTGAGAGAACTTTCCCGGTCTTCACATATTTAATTAGTATTCCCTCAAGATGAGATGGTACTAGGGGAGGAGACATGGCCCTTGCTCTGCAGGAGCTCCCAGCCCAAGAGGCCTTCCTTTTGGTGAATTTACAGTCCAGAAGGCAGAGCATACCATTGGGTGCTCCTACCTTCATAAAGGCATGAGGCCTCTTGGAGAGATCTCAACTTGCTTTATGGAGAAGGTTCTCAAAGGCCAACTTCTCACCTTGACTATCTCTGAGTAGTGCTCGTTTGACCAGCAAAGGGACAACTAAATCATGGGTAAAGGCAGAGTAGAAGAGACCATAATCTAACTATAAAGAGCAAAGCTAAAGAAACAAATGAGTTTCCTCTGAGCATGACTGAAAAGCCGACAGACGTCCATTTCTAGTGGATATTAAGATAGACAGCATGTGATGAGACAACATAGTCAAGTAATACAAATGCATTTTCTTGCCACCCTCCAGTCAAACTTCTCTTACTTAGGTCTCAAGCTCCCAAAAAAAGCCATTTTGCGCAATTATAATGGTCTTGACTTCTGGGAACCTGCCTGGCCTAAGGGTAAGTCCCAAGAGTGAATAATAGAGACTCGGTCAGGTCTAACAGTTTTAAACCTGATGCTGGAGTACATAGGCCAAGCACTGAGAGCAAAGTGAGGGATAGTCAAGCCTTCCACGCTTATCGATTGCCTTATAGCTTTGCTTGTACCCATCTTTTACGTAAGTACATAAGTAAGGAGCATGGTGAGACATTCTAGAATATTCTCTAGAATGTTTTCAAGTGTTCCCAAGGCAGCCTAGCCCAGTTTCCATTTAGATCTTCCTTGAAGAGATGCTGCAGCAGGTGATGCCCATGGGACTGGGGTGATATGTGATGGAGATAAGAAAGCTTTTAAACGTTTGCTTTCCTAAAAAACATTCTCACTGCATCTCTGAGAAGGACCCAGCTGGTGTTTATCCTCCACAGTAGCAAATCAGGTTATTTATCGTCCTATTTCGTGATGTATTTTGTAAAGTAAAGAATGGTTCATTAAACTAAGTTTGGACATCTGTCTCCCAACAGCCTCCTACTCAACTGTACCCTTAGCGGGTCCCGGAGCCCATTGGGAGTGGACTCCAACCTGCCAGCCTCTTTCCTGTCCCCTCACCACCCCCAAGCCGCTTCCCCTCCTGCCCTCCCTCTTCTTCGTCCCTCCCTTTGGTTATTTAGGAGATTAGAGTTCATTAATTAAATCCTGTGCTTAGATCGAACTGTAACACTATTCCAATCACATTTATCTTTCAGGCGGCGGTGGAGATGGCAACCTCGCTGGAAACGCGCGGGGGAGCCTGAGCCGGCAGCCGGAGACGCAAAGCTCCGTGTACTCCATCGCCCGCCACGCCGCCGCGCAGACCCTCCATCTTCCATTTCAGCTCTGGACCAGGCTCGACCCTGCCCCAGGGTCGGGTAGGGGGCCGGCTCCCGCTTCTCCCGGGCCTCCAGGTCGTTCTCCACCCCCGGGCCCTCTGCGACTCAATTGCCTGGGTGCCCCCTCCCCCGCCACACACACTCACACGCGCCCGCGAGCACACACGCACGCACACAACACACTCACAAGCCAGCAGGCTGCTGGCCGCTCAATGGACCGATTTCCCCGGTTTCCTTGAACCCAGCCTAGCCCGGGATGAGAAATTGCAAAATGGCCCGAGTCGCCAGTGTGCTAGGGCTGGTCATGCTCAGCGTGGCCCTGCTGATTTTGTCGCTGATCAGCTACGTGTCTCTGAAAAAGGAGAACATCTTCACCACTCCCAAGTACGCCAGCCCGGGGGCGCCCCGAATGTACATGTTCCACGCGGGATTCCGGTGAGTGTGGGCCTCGGTTGGAGCGCCCTCGGGTATCTCGGGTCGATGGTGTGTTGGGGGACGGTCAGAGAAGAGTGTTTGGGCTTCTTGGTAACTGCGTGTTCCTTTCATTCCTTTTTCTGTTTCTGCACTTTATTTTATTTTTTTATCCCAAAGCCCCTAAAAGCCTTTGTCCTAATCGATGTGATTGAATTTTTCTATTCTTCCTCTGAGTCCCTTCCCCCATTTCAAAACTGGGGTGTTGGTGGTAGAGCGAGAGGCGGTGTTTGGACATCGGAAGTGGGGGGTTGGGGGATTGGTGAATCCAGAGATGGGCAAGGCTTGAGGTGAGCGACCTGGCCGAGCACAGGCGGCGGACTCCGCAGGCCTGGCTGGGGCGATCTAATGGCGCAGGCGCCGACTGCTCCCGCACCCCTTCCCTCCTCCCCTTTCTCATCTAATGATGCGCAGGTTTATTCTCTTGAAGCCCCTAGGGGGTTCTTCCTGGACCCTTCCCCCCGCTGCCACCCGCCCCCTCCTTTCCTGGATTTCTGCAATTCCTCAGCCCCTGCGGGAAGCTAGCCTTCTGCGGAGGGCCGCCCACCCTCGCAGGGTCGAAATCACCGCGGGGCGCAGCTCCGCACAGCTCATCCGAAGCCCCACCCCTACCTGTGCCCGCAAAGAGCTGTCCCTGCACCGCCTTCTGATGGGCGGGTGGCAACCCCAAGCTGCACCCTGTGGGCCAAGCTGGGCCAGGGATGTGCAACTTGAAGAAGCAACGACTGGACAGAAGAGCCCGGCTGCAGGCGGCCTCTGGGAGTCTCCAGCTAAAGGCTGAGGGTGAAATCAGACTTGGGCGTGGGAAGGAAAAGGTTAAGGCTGGAGCCCCCAACCCCCACCCCTTTCGCCCGAGTCTCGAATTTCCTCTGCCCTTTCACCAAAAAAAAAAAAAAAAAAAAAAAAAAAAAAAAATCAATTCTTCGGGCCTGGGGGTGGCGAGGTCCGGCCGGCGGCTGCTGTCCGCGGTGCTGACTCGTAGTCCCGCTGAGCCGCGGACTGCAGCCCTGGGCTGGGCTCCGACCCTTGCTGTCTGCGTGACCGCCATCTTTCTTATGGTCTCCCCTGCACCCTGCACCCGGAGGGATAGACAATGGGGAAGAGTTTCCCCCCTTTTCTCCTGGGCTTGTGTAGGAGTAGAGAATATGCCAAAAGAGAGGGGCTGTTGGGTAGGCTTGCTCTTGTGCCAGCTGCCCCTTCCGGTTGTTGCTGGCGCTGTCACTCTCTGGGTTCCCCTCCCTGAGGCCAGCACCTATCTGAACTCATGCTCCTCTTCAGGTCGCAGTTTGCGCTGAAGTTTCTAGACCCGTCGTTTGTGCCCATTACGAATTCTCTCACCCATGAACTCCAAGAGAAACCTTCTAAGTGGACATTTAATCGGACAGCGTTTTTACATCAAAGGTAGGATAGGAAGGAAGAGGTTTTGGTGGTGGTTGTTGTTTTTAATTTTGAAACTCAATAAAACGAACAGCACAAAAAACACATCCAAAACCAGTACCACACACACAAAGCTACAACTCATCTTGCCCCACCTGCAGGTGTAGGGGCTTTGTCTTCCTAGCCAGATGATTCGTAGCCATCTCTCTTAAATATTTGTAGTACCCTCTAAAAAGGAACAGTCAGGTTGGCCAATACCTTCTGTAATTTGGTCCTGGCTGAGTACCATGATGTCTGGCTGCACCAAAGTTGTCTATTAAAAAAAAAAAGGTTTCATTCATTCACTGCAAACAGATGATCTCCTTTATAATATAATATATAATATAACTATGTTATATTATATATTATATTATATAATCTTACTGAAACAATCTTACCATATCACTCACTAGTGTAGATGTGGGCCCAAATATATATGTATGTAAACATGATTTTATTTTGGTTTTGCCTGTTTATTTTTATGATGATTTTTGCAGCTTTTAACTTACTATAAAACTAATTTCATTCTTATTCATTGTAGTGACCCGTTTTTATACATGAAGAAGGTTTTTCTTTATTCTTTCATTTTGTTTTAGGTGAAGGGGGAAGAAGGCAATTAATCAAGTGTCAGTGATTTTTTTGGTCTCAAAACCATAGATACACACACACACACACACACACACACACGCATGCACCCAGTGGTATTGTTATGCCACTCAATGCAATGTGAGCCATCTAGTGTATTTATTAGGGCTGTGAATACTTATTTTACAAACCAGAAAGTGATATGTGGTTTTACCTGGCATTTATTGCATTTATTGTCACTGTACTTTAATATATATATTATATATATATATATATATATATATTCTACTCTAGAAGAATACAAAAAACCGCATGGTGTCAGAAAATTGTGTGGGTTTTCTTGAACTGGTATAATCATAGGATTATGGTTACAGTTTTTAAAGTATTTCTCCTTAATTATAAACTAGTTTGTGGCTGTGCTATTCAGTGTTAGCCTTTCGGATTTTCATCTACATTTAATTTTACAGACAGCACAGGTTTCAAGGTAGAACACCTCATACCAATCCACCAAACACATCAAATGCATCTCTAACTTGATTACAGTATTTTTCTACACTGGGCCAAGTATCTCTAGCAATCAATCAAAAGAAAACTTCTTTCTCAAAATGCCTTGCCTTTCTATCCATTTCTTAGGAAACCCTTAATTAATTTTAATGATATTGTTTTACGTTGCTTTTTAACAACTCCAAGAATTATGCTGGTAACTGAAAGCTGATGTGACTGTCCCAGTCTATGTTGTCCTAGATTTGATAATAGCTCTTTTCACTCTGCTATTGTTTATACAGAAGGCATGGGTATTTCAATCTGCCTTCTTGTCACTGGGGAACCTTCAGCAAAGTTGCAGGTTATCGGTTTTTTAAACTATTTTTAAGTACCTCAGACTTTAAGAGGAGATAATTTCATGGAAAGCTCAATATGAAACCAAGTTTTTATTAATGGCCTTTTTTTCTGAAGGCTTACCCATATCCTGCTAAATTGTGATTCCATATAATTAAACAGGAGGGGGGAGTCCCTATTTCATGATTCAGCAGGTCTCAATGAGATTATCATCTTATTTCTATTAAGTATTTAGCCATGCCCATTACTCTTCCCATTTTTATATTTTAATAACAGAGA